>JAQFXT010001933.1:0-14464 GCA_034683725.1 Strigamia crassipes
AATCTTTGTGAATTTCAAAGAAATCTTTGTGAATTTCAAAGAAATCTTTGTGAATTTCAAAGAAATCTTTGTGAATTTCAAAGAAATCTTTGTGAATTCCAAAGAAATCTTTGTGAATTCCAAAGAAATCTTTGTGAATTCCAAAGAAATCTTTGTGAATTCCAAAGAAATCTTTGTGAAATCTTAAGAAATCCTTGTAAAATCCTAAACTCCATAACAAATCCCTGAAATCCTTAAAAAATCTTTGAAATCTTACAAATCTCTGAAATCCCTAAAACCTTCAAGTAATGAAAAGATTTCAAAATCTCGCACGCCATTCTTGCAACTGGTGAGTATGTGGTGAGTATGGTGACCCCCTCGTGTCCCAGAGACTTCCACGTGCCATTTCAACCAATAACAATTCCCCTTAACAAATACTTAACAAATGCGACATTTTCTTTAATTTTTTTCCAGTTCTAATCGACCGGCGCTTCGACCGCAACGCCAGCATCGGCGAATTCGAATGCGCCTTCAAACAAATCACGCTGACAACACCACCGTACATCGGCGTCAACCTAATGGTCCACGGCACGGCCATCTCGAAACCGCAACCCCGCTTTCTCGAAGCCACGCTCGAGATGAGCCAAAGCCCCAAACTAATCCAGAAAAAAAAGCCGCAACCGACCCCGAAGACGAAACCGCCGCCGAAAACCAACAACCCGCGCAAAGACGCGCAAGACCAACGCAAACGGCCGCGCAGCACATCCCGCTCGGACAGCCGCGAACGGGAGCCGCCGTACGAAGCGTCCCCGACGAAGGACGCGGGCGTCGTGTTCGTGTCCCCGATCCAAGCGCCGAGTCGGTCGTCGAGGACGAGCAGTCGCGACTCCCTGCACATCCAACAGCTGTACGGGGAAGACGGAATCGCCGATTTAATCGCATTTAAAAAGTCATCGTCCGATGACGAGGATAAAATTCATTTGACTGATTATTTCTCATCGTCTACGATTCAGTTTTTCAGCATGCCAACGCATTACCAGCTGCCATCGGCGGGAGAGGGTTCGGCGGGCCAGAAAAGGTTCAAGAGGCAGAACGCATCAGCGAATAATCCACAGCAGTGTCAGCAGCCACAACCACAACAGCAACAGCAACAGCAATATGCAAAGTCAAGGAGAAAAGAGTTTCCATCTCTCAGCTTCATCACGCTCAATCCGTGGAAATCGTCAGCAAGTTCCGTCGTCCCCAGCAATTGGCATCCGTACACTTGGTATCAATTGCCCAGTACCTTACAGGCGTACCTCCAGGACCTGGATCAGAAGAGAGCTAATTTGATGCAAGCGAGGGAGTCAAATAATCCTTATGGGGTTGTTGAGGACGAAAGGAATGATCCGTTGGCAGAGAATAGTTCGGGTCCTTGTATTGTACCGTTGACTTATTAATTTCTATTTTGATCGTTTGCCAGCTTGCTTCTTGTTGTTTTTTTATTTTTTTATTTTTTTCTTTTTTCTTTTTTCTGTTTATATTTTATTATTTTCAAAAGTTTGTGCAGTAATAAAACTCTTAAGATGGCTGGAAAGTGTTTTTTTTTTTTTTGGGTTGGAAATGGAAATCGTTGTTTTTGGTGTTTTTAATGGTGGAAATAGTTGTTTTTGTTGTTTTTGTTGTTTTTAATGGTGGAAATTGTTGTTTTTGTTGTTTTTAAGGGTGGAAATCGTTGTTTTTGTTGTTTTTAAGGGTGGAAATCGTTGTTTTTGTTGTGTTTAATGGTGGAAATCGTTGTTTTTGTTGCTTTTTAATGGTGGAAATCGTTGTTTTTGTTGTTTTATGGTTGGAAATCGTTGTTTTTGTTGTTTTTTGATGGTGGAAATCGTTTTTGTTGCTTTTTAATGGTGGGAATTGTTGTTTTTGTTGTTTTTTAATGGTGGGAATTGTATATTTTTATTTTGGAAATCGAACATGGCGGGATATTTTTATTTTGGAAATCGAACATGGCGGGTTTGTTTACGTTTTGGGTTTAGGGGATCTATAAAACCTGGAGTGTACTCGGTGTTGACATCGAATCGAACAGTATTTGGAAATGGATTTTTTTATTCGTTTTAGGTGTTTATTAACTGTTTAAAAAGAAATTTTTATTTCTTTATTCGTTAATAATCTCGGTTATGTCAAATCAGGCTTTATTTTATTCCAACCTACTAGACGCTATAAATCTCGGTACGTCGAATCAGGTTTTAGTCGAATCCAACATGGCGGTATTATTTATTTTGAATTCAGCGAATCTATAAAACCCGAAGTGCTCGTTCGACGATAACATCGAATCAAACTGATTTAAAAAAATGAATTTTCATCATATTTAAACATTTATCAAACGTTTAAAACTTGATTTATATTTCTCTACTCACTAAACATCGGCATATTAAACCGAGCTTAACTCTTACGTACTAACCGCTAAAAATTTCAAGTTATCGAATCACCTTTTTGTCGGATCCACAACAACACCTACTTCCGATGAATAATAACAAAACAAAATAAAATAAATTCTCTAACTTATTTTTATTTCATACAAAATCAACTACGTCATTCGCAGAGCGCCATCTAAACGAATTGTAGCTCCATTAATCATAGTATTTTCAATCAAAGTCTGAACTAAATGCGCGAACTCATCCGCCTTCCCCAACCGTTTCGGAAACGGAACCGCAGACACAAGTTTCTCAATCTCCTTATCCGGCAAACCCCTTAACAAAGGCGTCTCGAACAACCCTAAAAAAAAAATAAAAATTAAAAAAAAAATAAAAATTAAAATAAATAAATAAATAATTAATCAATTTCCTCACCAGGTGCAATCGTACAACACCTAATCCCATCCGTGGACAAATCACGTGCCATTGGCAGCGTCATGGACACCACACACCCTTTACTAGCGGCGTAAGCGATCTGTCCCTTCTGCCCATCGAAAGCGGCAACACTCGCCGTGTTAATCACAACTCCCCGGTACCCGTCGGCATCCGGTTGGTTATTCCCCAGCAAACCAACAGCCAATCGCGTGACATTAAAGATCCCCGTCGAATTAACGTTCAAAACTCGCTGGAAATCGGGGAACGGATGCGGCGTGTTCCGCTTAAAGTCGTAAGTTTTCGTCGCGATGCCGATCCCGGCGCAATTCACCACCGCGTCCAAACCGCCGAATTTCGCGAACGTCAAATCCAGCGCGCTGTTTACGTCGCTTTCGCTCGTCACCTAGCAAAAAAAAAATTAAATTTTCTGCCATTTTAAAAAAAAAGGGTTTCACGCAAATCGGGCGCCATTTTAAATTTACGCCATCTGGAGAGAATTATAACCCATTGCGCATGCGCAGTTTGAACGAGTTATTATTTAGAGATAATCTGTCGGAGATAATCTGTTGCCTGAAACCCCTTATTGTTTTTTTTTTGTATTTTTTTACATCTGCAGGTGCAAAAACAATGTTTTCTTTGCTTTCGAGCTGGTTTACTACTTCCTGGCCGTTCGATGTGGGTAGATCGAGCATGACCACTTTTGCGCCTTGCGAAGCCAGTCTCTTTACAGTAGCTAGACCCAGTCCGGATGCGCCACCAGTTACCAACGCTACGATTCCCTTTAAAATCGAACAGATAACGTTAAATTCGAATTGTGTAATGTCATATTTTAGCGTACCTTGATTGGTTTTATGTAACTCATACTGCAGTCTATGATAAATAGAAAATTAGCTAAAATACAGTTAGAAATAGTTGATAAATACTTGCGAGTTTTTAGAAAACGTGCGACCGCAGAGTGCTTTCTTCTCTTTTCAGATCGTCCAATCAAACGAGACGATGTATTCCAACCAATAACAGCGAGGCTTGCTTAGTCTTTCGGTCGAAGTATGATGCAATCTTTTTTTTCGGGTAGTGCTAAAACGTGAAATTAAGGTATGTCTGTATATTTTATTGTTTTAAAAACTAGATTTTTATTTCATTTTCCATAAAGTTTCCTTTACTATCTAACAAAAAAATAATCACTTTTTCTTGTTTATCTAAAATGTGACTTAGGTTTTTTAATTTGATTTTAAATTTGAATAAATCAGACTGGAATGTCCAGTAGTAGAGTGTAAATTTGTCCATACTCCTCAGTTCAACGAGGCGAAATGGATAATGCGATGTTATAATGTCCCTAAAAAACGAAAAATAAAAAAAATATATATACATTTCCATGTTGTTTTAACTTTCTAAAAAAAAAAAAAACCAACCCATTGGTCTGAAATCCTTGAGTGTCATGGTTGAATCTGTTGAACCATCTACAACCAGATATATTAGCATTAAACACATTTATTTTAATTTTATTTTTAAACAGTGAAGAAGTCAATGGGCTTATGTGCAAGTTGACAGACTCTTTATTCAAGAAAACACTTTTTTTCATCTTCCATGGGTGCTTTAATCTCATGGGCCTGTGTCAACCAAGCCAGAGCATGATATTGGGAATTTCCCAGTGACCTATGCAGGTCTGGTACTGGCGTGGCGGGACATCGGGAATTTCCCAGTGGGCCGACGTATCCAGAATTCTCGGTACTAAATTTGTTCCCAGTTCAGCCCTGGTGTTAACCGCACATGCTTTCACTCCGATTGCTTCGCCACTGTTTTTAGAGATGTAATTTACTTATGATTTGCAAGAATAATTGCAGATGAATGGGCCCAAACTGCATCACCAAAATTACACTTCAAAGACTCCCAAGATGAATTAAACTGTGACTGGAATGTTCTATCCTTTAGTCTTCGGCTTTTCTTGAAATTAATACAAAATTTAATAAAAGAAAAAAATAAACAGAGTTCCAAAAGAATAGTTTACCATTTCATCATTTAGTAGTTGTGGTAATATGAAAAATTTATTAATATCATCAAATCCTCTAGCCATTATTCCAGCTTCATTGTGTACTAAATTAAAGGTGTGGCCAAGTTCATGTAAAGTTGCACCTAGGCTTGTTGTGTAGCATGCCCAATATGATCCTCTGGAAAAACAAGTAGCAAATAATCATTGCAATGCAACTGTAATGAATATCTTTTACCTATTGCAACTGTCATCCATTAAATTGACTGCATCAATTACGGAGCAATTTGTAAAACATGGAATTATTTCATCGATTGTTTTAGGCCATGTGTGCAGACTCCCAGTCCCAAGGAGGGCTAACCCACCACCACCTAAAGCAGAATAGCCCTATGATTGTATGAAATATTAGTAAATTGAAGTAAATTGAAAACAATCAAAAAATATGTCACTGGTTCTGATCATCTAGTTGCCGATCATTTGGTTGCCGATCATTTGGTTGCCGATCATTTCATCGCCACAAAATGCTTGTTAATTGGATTTCTTCCGTTAGAAACCCGAGCTGACCGAGGCAACAAAATAATCGGCAACAAAGTGACGTAAGCTGGCTTCGCGATTAAGAACGAGGTGCTACAGTGACATGGTTTCGTAACCATATTCTCGTTTTAAAGATTAAGCCGTGCGTGTCTAAGTACATGCCGAAACAAGGTGAAACCGCGAATGGATCATTAAATCAGTTATGGCTGTTTAGATCAGAACCAGAAATATTCCACACGGAGATGCGTCGTTTTATACCTTCGTCATTTGCAGCATATGCTGATGATCTATGGGAGGTTGATCTGAGTTATTTTGATATTCGGTAAATGACATAAACGCTAAAAATTTACAATTTTCTTTATCGCTGAACCCTAAGTCTGACGTCAGCAATTCACACGCAAAATGCTTCCACAATTCATTGCTGTTCATGTCCTGCGCTTGTTGGCGACTTAAATTTGAGCGAAAAACCAAACACTTTTCATCGCTCGCTAACTTAAATGTCTTCCGACCAAACCCCTGAGCAAAAAGTGATTCAGCAGTGTACAACTGTAGCATTTTGGCTGCTAATTCAATGCGTTTGCAAGCACTATCAACTGTATTGTCCACATGTTTTGGTGCCTGGAATCTGCCATCATCATTTGCACAAATTATATACACAGGGAGAATGAATTTATCAAGTTCTGGCTGCCTGTAATTGACCCTTATTTGCAGGTGATTGTGGTCATATGTAAACACTAAGATGTTGCATCCTTGGGCAAGCTGGATGTAGCAAATGAACTCCCTGCCAACAATAGGCCAGTGGGTGTTGTTGCTCGATGAAAATTGGGTGTGAAGGGAAATGTGTTGTTTGCATTCTTTACCACAGTTGATTATTTTCCCTCGGATTAGGAGTAAAGAGTAAGGTAGAGTGATGTTGTCGGAGAGATTTGTAAGCTGGATTTTCATTCTGAGTGTTTGGTTGGTTGACCGGTCGCGATCGATGGTTGGGTTGGAGTGTTGAGGGGTGTGGTGCCATCTGTGGGCGGAAAACTCAAACTGGACAAAGTTTTTTTTTTTTGTTTAATATGGATTTTTTTTTTTTTTTAATTTTATAAAAATAAAAATGTACAAAAGAAAAAATACCAAATTTAAGATGTACTAGCACCCATTAAAAATGAAATTATCTTGAACATCTACAATTCAGATGTTTCAACATTTAAAAAAAAAAAGCATATATGACACAACTTGAGTACACACACTGTACAAAATAATTACAAAATGACTACATGATTGCAGAGCAGGTTTATTCCAACTTGGTTTTTGATTTAGTATTTGGGAAACAGCAATACAATAGAAGCTTACTGCTCTAACTTTTTTTTAGTACCGGGAAATTCCCGATATCTTTCTGGATTGTAGTCTGTTTCACAAAACTTATGACAAATTCCATTGGTTGGGCATATCACCACAAGGATACATATAACTTGATCATGTGATCATTCTCAACCAATAAGGGAGAGTCAAATTTAAAAATGGCAGTTTAGTACTCGCTAAAACATTTCTAAAATAAAGTATTAACCACATACAAATAAATATAAAAATAAAACTTTGAAATTGAACATATTTAAAGTAGCCAGATAAAGAATTAGAAACTGGAACCGAAAGTGGGTCCAAAACTGAACCCCGACCGGGCTAACCGGTCAAAGTTGCTTCTAAAAATAGTCACTATTGGCACTATTGTCGATCGGCGTCTTCTTGCGGCGAATAAGTGCATTTTTTGCACTACTTTTCAATTGTGCATGTGTAACAATGATGTAATGGCTGCGGACGGGTCAATAGCCAATGGGAGTTTGTCATAAGTTTTGTGAAACGGACTATAGTCCAGGCCCTCACGGGCCACTGGGAAATTCATGGTAACCTAAGTTACTACGCTAGCGGGTTTTGGTAGAGGCCTTTTGGCAAGTGCCCTAGTTGTTTTTTCTACGTTCAATAAGTTTCTATTGCTATTGCCGGTTCCTGTTTTAATTTTTGGATGAGGTGTGAATTATATGGAAATTCTAGGTGCTTCAATTTGACATGAGCACGATGTGGGTACTCGAACTGCTCGCATTGCAGGACAGTCATCTGGTCTTTCTGGGTCCAGTGCCATTAGTAGTTGGAACGAGAACTTCTGAACGCATCTTGATCTTGTGTTTGTATCGGTCAAACCAGAACAAGAATGTTGAGGAGTCCTATAAATGATGTATTCAACGTTTAAGTCAATATAGGAAGCTTTTTTGGGGAAGGGGAGTAAACCAACCTGCACATTTCAATGATGACCCTTTGACTAATTTCTTGGGTTTGTATAACCACCTGCCACTTTCCATGATCATCTACTGCAAAACCAGGTTTGAGAAACCTTTTTTCAGAACTGCAGGCTTCATCTTGGCGCACACTGGCACTAACATTGCTAGTTTCTTCAAATGAATCTGGTAATGGGACAAACATCTTGCTGATCAAATCCCTGCATTTGGATGTGAGGAAAGCTACACGATTGCTGAAACGATAACCAAGGAAAACATAAATAAATTGTAAAACATGTTTGTTTTGTTTCTACGTGGCAAAGATATCTAGGAAATTCTGTTTTTGACTCTCGGATAGATGTGGAGAACCCAGAGCCGCAATGTGCGTTCGAAATGTCGATGTTCAATGTGTCCTGCAATTCACATTAATTTGCGCAGTCAGTTTAATCTTAATTGCCGACACTTCACCGCGCGACATTTTATAGCGGACATTTCACTGCATGGACAATTCACCGCGTGCCAACTCACCACGCGGCTATTTCATCGCGCGCCAACTCAACGCGTGCCCAGTTTACCGTATGGACATTTCACGACTAATATATGCAGTAAGACCTTTTTGGATATGATGCATTGTGCATGTAGGATATATAGGATATATGTAGGATATATTTCTGCAAGACATAACTCCTATCTCAGAAACATTCCTAGCAATTCTTTAACTAAATAAGGATTTGTTTGTGAACTAATGAGGATATGATTGGATGTTTATTGAAAAATACTCCTGAGGTGTTTGTATATTTGTTTGATGACATGCACTTGACTTTTATTAAATTCTCAATTGTGCTGAGTCACTTTTGTGATAAAATTCTTCAAAATGACTTATGTTGTGTCACTATTGTTATTTTAAAAACAATTGGTGGCCTATTTTTACAGAGGTTTGACAATTACCATACAATACAAACACCTGGGCTATTTTCTCTGATGAATAGTTAGTACATATGACAAAGCTAAATTATATTCAATTGACAATAAACTAGAAATAAGACTTTTGCTGACAAGTATCATAGAGGAAAACTAAATATCTTACTTGGGATAGTTGTCATTGACATCACAAAATCCAAGTCCACCTTCACATCCAACTTTAACTCTTCTTGGTTTTTGTGAGGTGATGAATGGTATGGTTTTTGTAAATATAGATGTTTTAAATGGAGAGGAAGATGTTGAAACAGGTGGCAAAGCAGTTGATGGTACTACAGTATCTATGTTATTCAAGCCAACTGTGAAATCTGGTTTACTGTCTGAAGTGAAGGCAACTTGTTTTGAAGAATGTGCAATTTCTTGAATTGTGCTTTCCGTATCCGGAGAATTTGTCGAAGACGGAGTTACTGCGATTATGAACGAAGGCTGAGAAGATATTTCATTTGATATGTCATTGATTGTTGACATGGCTATGGATGGATTTGGAGTTGTGAGAGGAATGAAACCACCAAATTCAATGCTGGGTCTTTGCATACTGTTCATTGGTTTGGCTTGTTGTAGGAAGTCATTGAATTGATTGAAACGTGAATCAGTATTAGGGTCTTGACCATTGAATTGTGAAAATTGAGCTTGCTGCTTTAACAGTTGTTCATTTTCTGAGAAGCTATTGCTCTGCATCAAATTGTTACCAAATTGTTGTTGTTGTTGTTGGACTGCATTAATGTCCTGTGGTTGTTGTTGTCTTAGAAAATTATTTTGTATTTGTTGTTGAGGGATAATTTGTTGTTGATCTTGTGGCCTTTGGAATTCTTGTTGATTTTGTGGCCTTTGGAATTCTTGCTGGTTTTGTGGCCTTTGGAAATTTTGTTGGTTTTGTGGTCCTTGAAATTGTTGATTTTGTGGTCTTTGGAATTGTTGGTTTTGTGGTTCTTGGAATTGTTGATTTTGTGGCCCTTGGAATTGTTGATTCTGTGGTCCTTGCAATTGTTGATTTTGTTCTTGGAATTGTTGATTTTGTTGTCCTTGGAATTGTTGATTTTGTGGTCTTTGAAATTGTTGATTTTGTGGTCTTTGGAATTGTTGATTTTGTGGCCCTTGGAATGGTTGATTTTGTTGTTCTCGGAACTGTTGATTTTGTTGTTCTCGGAACTGTTGATTTTGTTGTCCTTGGAATTGTTGGTTTTGTTGCCCTTGTAATTGTTGATTTTGTTGCCCTTGGAATTGTTGATTTTGTTGCCCTTGGAATTGTTGATTTTGTTGCCCTTGGAATTGTTGATTCTGTTGTCCTTGGAATTGTTGGTTTTGTGGCCTTTGGAATTGTTGGTTTTGTGGTCTTTGGAATTCTTCATTCGGCACCCCACGAAATTGTTGTTGCTGTCCCTGTTGATTCTGTGCTCCATGAAATTGTTGCTGATTCTGTGCCCCTTGAAATTGTTGCTGGTTTTGTGCCCCTTGAAATTGTTGTTGATTTTGTGCCCCTTGAAATTGTTGTTGATTTTGTGCCCCTTGAAACACCTGTTGGTTTTGTCCTTCTTGTAATTGTTGTGGATTAATTTTAACATTGTTATTGTTAAATTGATTTGTCGGTGCAATCTGGTTACCGGTTGCTTGAAGCGATGGCATGGCATTAACAACAGTTGCAGAAGGAAGTACTGGTTGATGATTAGCAATTTGTTGTTGCATTTGCAATCTTTGTTGCTCTTGCCTCAACTTTTGGTGCTGTATTTGCGCCAACATTAACTGCTGTTGTCTTTGCTGTTGTTGTCTTTGCTGCTGTTGCCTTAAAAGCTGCGCTTGAATAGTCTTCGGTAACCGGTTAAGATCAATTTCCATTTGCTGCTGTCCATTAACAATTCTCATAGGCACAACAATCTTTTGTACTTGTGATTGTGAACCCATCAATTGGTTTTGATTAAGTGGCCCAACAAAACCCGTGACCATTTGAGGTCCTCTCTGAACAAATCTAGGTGTTTGGAATTGACCCGCGAATAGCGTTGGAAATCTTTCTTGCTGCAACTGGCCATTTATTCCTACCACAGCCAAACAGCAAAGAACCTGCAAATAGAAACAGCTTATTTACACCACAATTAATTCTTAATATTGCGTAAAATATAGTAAAGGACCAATCATGGAGTAGGAGTAATATTGCACAAAATATAGTAAAGGACCAATCATGGAGTAGGAGAATTCAAAAATTGGCCAATCAACATGCTAGGCTTATTTATTGCGTAAATTTCTATTTCTTTAGTGTTCCCTGGCTAAGCCTATTTAGCTAAGCCTATTAGCATGCAGTATTGTTTGGCTCATGCTGCATGTCTTATTATTAAGAGTTTTCTTTGTTTTTTTATGCTCATTGTTCATTGCATTAACACACTTGATTTCAACCAAACCAGTCATGCTCTTTTGTGCTCTTCCTTTAGCCAGGTCCGCGTTGGCATAACCACCCTCACCCAAATCTCCACCCTGGTGTTGGTTTTTGATTAACGGGAAATGCCAAAACAGCCAATCGGCAAAATTATTCGTGATCTTGAACCAGACTCGGGTTGTTGGAACTAAACTCGGAGGCGATAAATTATTAACGCTATTTTCCGGCATTTCGGAAGCCTGGAAGAGCGAAAGGGTCAGGATGAGATGGACCGTAAAGATTAGAAAATGTGAGAAACTCGTCCAGATTGACCCAAAACGGTTAATGATATTCAGAGGTTAAGATCAATGTTGGTACGAAGATGATATGTGTCTCAAAGAGGCAATGACATGGGACCAGTTCTGCAGGGTCAGTGCCATCTGTCGCGTATTACTTCATAATAGTGTTGGAAAAGGGTTAAATTAAAGTGGAGCATCCTGATGTTGCCTTTTGATTTAGTGGATTCTCAGGTGTGGGAAGTAGAGAGAAGTTGGTCAGGTTCAAATTATCCTCCTGCAGTGCAATATGAGTTCGTCTACCTCGAGGTCTCAACACTGAGGATGAGCCCTCATTACCT
Organism: Strigamia crassipes; assembly: GCA_034683725.1. Classification (NCBI taxonomy): domain Eukaryota; kingdom Metazoa; phylum Arthropoda; class Chilopoda; order Geophilomorpha; family Linotaeniidae; genus Strigamia; species Strigamia crassipes. The sequence goes on from JAQFXT010001933.1 coordinate 11,546, forward strand.
TTGACCTCTCTAATAAGGCATTGTTCTCTAGTTGCAGTGATTTGTCAATTCAATTTGCAGGTTAATCACGAAATTAATGAAGAAAAATATAAAATTATCGAAAAATTGAAAAATCTTTTCGAAAATTTTTGATTTTTTGAAATTAAATTTTTTTTATTTTCTTGAAAATTGTCGAATTTATTGATTTTTTCGAAAATTGTCGAATTTTTTGATTTTCTCGAAAATTGTCGAATTTAAAAAAATTAAATTTCGAATTTGATTTTGATTTTGTTTTCGAAAATTTTCGATTTTTCGAAATTTAACTTCGAATTTTTTTTTTTTTTTTTTTTTTTTATATTTTTCGGAAATGATAGATTTTGTCGTTTGTAAAATGAGACATTTTTTTGGATTTTTTTTCGGTTTTGTTTTGTAAAATATAAAATGTAGGAAATGATTGTCTTACCTGGAGGAGGAGTAACGGTCGTGCCATAGTTAGTGTCAGATTGTGGAATGAATGTTGAAGGCATCCAGTGAAGGCCCCAGTTTTATAAGACAGTAGCGCCTCGAGCATCTGTTCGCATCATTGACCCACTACATGCGAGCGAAAACATCGCTAACATTTCCGGGTCAGACCATCAGTTTACCATTGCAGATAAAGTGAAACTGATTTCTAATCGACCCACGCTTACCATATTTTTTTTAATGGGATGTGGCAATTGGTTTAATGAATGCAATTGGATTATCCAGGTGGGAAATAATGTCCAAGATCCTGTATGCACTTTTTATATGTAAAAATGCAAAAATGGTCTTTTTGTGTGAAGAAATGCTGTTTTTAGGTGCTCAAAAATGCTCTTTGTAGTGCAATAATGCTCTTCTCATGCTTTTCTCATTGCAAAAATGCTCTTCTCACTGCAAAAATGCTTTTCTCATTGCAAAAATGCTCTTCTCATTGCAAAAATGCTCTTTTAATGTGCAAAAATGCTTTTTTAATATGCAGAAATGCATTTCTTAAGGTGTAAAATGGCTTTTTTAGGCGTAAAATTGCTCTTTTAGGTGTAAAATTGCTCTTTTAGGTGTAAAATTGCTCTTTTAGGTGTAAAAATGCTCTTTATAGCTGTAAAAATGCTTTTTATAGCTGTAAGAATGCTCTTTTTAGCTGTAAAAATGCTCTTTGTAGGTGTAAAAATGCTTTTTGTAGGTGTAAAAATGCTCTTTGTAGGTGTAAAAATGCTTTTTTTGTGTGTAAAAAAGCACTTTTTAGGTGTAATAAAGCTCTTTTTAAGTGTATAAAAACTTTTTGTATGCAAAGATGCTGTTTTGTACAGAAATAAATCTTTTAAAGTGTAAAAATAAATTTTTTTTGGCTTAAAAAACTTTCATAACGACAATAATAAATTTTTAATAACAAAAATAAAATTTCAAAAATTCACTTTATCTTCTTTTTATAGCCAAAAATCCACTTTTAAGTTGTTTTTCAGTTTTCACCATTAAAAATGAAGTTCTAAGTCCAAAAATGAACTTCTAAGTCCAAAAATGAACTTTCTAAGTCCAAAAATGAACTTTTAAGTCCAAAAATGATAAAATCAACTTTTAAGCCCAAAAATGAACTTCTAAGACAAAAAAAAATTAACTTTTAAACTCAAAAAATCTAAGACAAAAAAAATATCAACTTTTAAGCCCAAAAATAAACTTCTAAGTCTAAAAAATGAACTCCTAAACCCAAAAATCAACTTTAAAGTAAAAAAAAAAAAAAAAAAAAAAAATTTTAAAAAGTGTAAAAAAAAAATAAACAAAAAAAAAGAAACCATATAACTAAATCTGGCACACCCTAATGCAATTACTATAAAAATCCAAGTGCCAGTTTGATCAATTAAACAAAAAAATAACCAGATTCTACTCAAGTTTATTAACACTCAAAAGTTTAGTCGTAAAACGTGAATCCAATAATAAAAAAATAAAAAAATTTAAAAAAAATCCCACGAATCCCAACCAACATCCAACAAAACAACCAAAACGCAATTCGTCATCCAAACATACACATTCTCCATAAATCACACGCAATTTAGAAAGCAATAAACCAAAAGTAACCCGGAATCATCATGGGATTGACCTACAGACAACAAAACCCAAAACCCAAAACAATTCCTCGAATGAAAGAAATCATGTAATTCAACCCCCAACTTTTTCCCAGCCAAAAATCCAGAAAAAAAAGCGTTAAAAAGCTCGCATAGTGCATCATTTAATTTAATTGTGGCCTCCTTTGATCCATCCCATGACCCATTTTTGGGGAAAATTTCAATTCAGTTTAGAGTAAGTTCAAACTGAAGGTCAAAGACGCAATTCATGAAAGAGGATAAACAGATTGTGCTGTCGTTTTGAAATGCGTCGAAATGTCTCGTCGGATTCGTGCGATTGACCGTTAAAAATTGTATCTTTGTTGTTGATCTTTTTCCGTTTTAACCGAAAGCAAAAGAGATTAAATTAATTCTCTTATTTCCCTTTCTAATGGAGTTGGGTTCGATGCTCAGTAAATTGAATGCGAGTCGTGATGTGTTTTTTGTTTTATTTAAAAACTTGAGTTTATCAACCAATTTTTGATGTTTTCAGAGATTTTTGTGGGGATTTTTCATGTTTTGAGAGATTTTTGTGGGGATTTTTGATGTTTTGAGAGATTTTGTGGGGATTTTTGATATTTTGAGAAATTTTTGATGTTTTGAGAGATTTTTGTGGAGATTTTTGATGTTTTGAGAGAATTTTGTAGGGATTTTTGATGTTTTGAGAGATTTTTGTGGGGATTTTTGATGTTTTGAGAGATTTTAATGGGGATTTTTGCTGTTTTGAGAGATTTTTGTGGGGATTTTTTATGTTTTGAGAGATTTTTGTGGGGATTTTTGATGTTTTGAGAGATTTTAATGGGGATTTTTGCTGTTTTGAGAGATT
>JAQFXT010001934.1:0-14458 GCA_034683725.1 Strigamia crassipes
AAAAACGTCACATCCGGTTTAGAGAAGTCATTTCAGACGAAGAAGTCAATTCACCTTCTGGAGATTGAATGCACCTACTAGGTGCTTTCAATTCATGAAAGGAAAAGTAACTTTTACTTTTCTTTCTTTTAAAAAAAGTGACTATCGAATGAACGCATCAAATTCGCAAAAGGCAAAGCGTACACATTGGTCGCTTGGACTGTCATGACAGCCGATCTAACTCGCACGTCATTTGAAAGTGACAAAGAAAGTCAGAAAAGTAGATCGAGGTTTACTTTCTTGAAAGTCACTTTCCAAGGCTTACTTTCTTTAATTATGACGTAAAAAGCATCATTTCCATCTTCTAAAAGAAAGAAAATGCAGAAAAGTGGCTTTCTCTTTATGAATTGAATTTACCTAATGAATGAATCTTGTATTTGAATCTTGGATTAAAAGTTCAAAATACAAATGACCTTGAAAATTGTCTTAAAGGTCATAGTTTTACTAAACTTTGACCGATATCCCAATTTTACTATATTGCCGATGTCGATTATCGATATTGGTCGAAGTCTAATTTTTTTTACCTTGATGCAGTTCCTGTTGCCTTTGACGATGTATGCAACAACAGCAGACCAAAATTATTGCCGCTGCTACGATAAGGACGGAGACAATGACCGAGAGTACGACTTTGAATTCTACCGGAAAAGAAAATTCTTGGTCCGAGGACATCATTGGTGGAACGGTAGCTGCTAGACAGTAAACCAAACAAGAATCATATACTTTCCTTAGGGAACTGCTTGAGACTAGGAATGTATTGAAGTTTTAAGGTCGATTACCTCCATACGATGTGAGTGTAAAAAAGTCATATTGAGCAACTGCCGATCCTGCACTGTTATGCGCGGTTACTCGAAGATTGTACCAAGTTCCCGGCTTCAAGTCGAGAATAGAGAAACGGTCTTGAATTGCTTTCACATTGTTGGAAACCAACGTCCAAGTGTCTTTCTCCTTTTCTTTGTATTCAACGACAAAGTAGAGAATGGGACACCCACCACTTGTCCACGCATCCAAATTTAGTACCACGTACGTTGAATTTTCATGCAACAGTTTGTCTTTTGGAGGAATCTCTGGTGCTGGAAAGCAGAAATTACAAATTAATCTTTAGTGCAAACCATAAATAACTTAACCAATTATCTAAGCACTTCACCCTGCCTAAAGGTTGTATTAAGAGTCTTAAATATATCAACTTCTGGGTCGGATTCAGGTATTGTGAAGTTATAAGCTACAATAAATATGGGCTCTTATTTAATCAAGGCAACTCTGGATGGAAATATCTTACAAAACAGGTCTCCTAATGACTAGTATTAATCATGATACAAAACTCATCATAAGGTAACAAAAGTCAGTTAAGTCATTTTAAGCTTCAATATTGAATGCAGCTAATCACTTATTCAGTAGAGTGTTGATTATCCAAATGTCGGTTAACCGAACAACCAGTAATCTGAATGGCGGTGCCAGGGCCGGCCACAAGGAGGTGCAGCGGGTGCGTGGGGCCCCGGAAAAATAAAGCAAAAAACAGAAAAACAATAAAAACAGAAAAACAAAATGAAATCACTCAATAATTCAACAAATAGGAGACCCACAATTCTTTTCGCACCCAGGCCCTGTCTTGGAGAAGGCCGGCCCCGAGATACATACGTAATATATGTACATGCGTTATGTCAGTCTGGAAGCAAAGAAAACTTGATGATTTTTTTAAAACTATTGCTGAATTAGAATCCAAATGTAGAATGCTGGGCCAGCTCAAGCAGAGGTGCAAGGGCCTTATGCTGCAGCGTCTTTAGCCTACACATAAATCCAGCCGTGTTCTTAAACCTCGAAGCAGTCTTTATTTTGAAGTTAATTCAGCACTAAAAACCATCAGTCGTTTAAACAAACTCAGGAACTAAACTTTCCAAATCAGCAATTTTGTTGACTTGTGACAAATTAAATTGATGAAGTTCAGCTGTTTTGATTCCAGATGGTGAAAGCGGTGAAAGCTTTATTAATGAATCAAATAGGATAATTATAATTGAGTTTATTTTAAAAGGGGATTTGTTCGTATTGTAGTTTTAGCAAAACCTGCATGGTGGCAATACAAGTTGATACAAATTTAAGATATTTTTAACGCGTTGTTTACTATATGTGCATATACACAGTTCATCGACTCACTTTTTCGTTATTTTGCACAAAGTAATGCAACGTAAACAACTTAAAGGTCAAGTGCACTGAGTTGTGTTTTCAACAATTTTCAATGGAAACAACATAAAATCTTAAAATAATTTATTAAAAAATCAAATTGTTGCATTTAGGATATTGTAATTGTTGATCCAATTTTTATTGTCGACAGTGCAATGCATCATGGTCCTACGTCGTCAGTTCTAATTTGCTCCCTACTTCAAATTTTCCTTTGTTCTTCAACTATGTAATCCAAGATCCAGCTTAAACCTGAAACTGGGTCAAGGAGCAGCTAAATTTGTGCACTCGTGGCGTCATACTCCCATGATGTTTTGCATTTTATTAGGCAACTGGTATTGCAGGGTTTTGTAATTGTTATTTTAACATCATAAATATAACAATTCACTTTTCTATTCAGAATTTGATGAAAATACACTCAGTGCAATTGACCTTTAATGATGTTATTATCTGGTTTATTATTTCTGTAGGTTGACACCAGATGTCGGTATTGTGTTATGTCTTGTGATTAAAAATAGGCTGATAAGGCATGTGTTGAGTTTTACTTCAAGCAGTGTGGATTTATGGGATGATTTAAGAAGTCTGGTCCTATAAAAGACGCCAAAGAAGTTCTTGCGCTTATACGGCTCACAAAAAATAGTTTTTCTTTCTTAGTACGGTGGCACTATAAATCAAATATTTTTTATTGTAAGAGTTTGATTTATTGTCATGACAATTAAAAGAGTTTAGTACAACCCCTGGTCAAGCTGAAACCATAATTCAAGCACAGACTTTAATTGAACGCTCTATTCTTTATAAATGTTTATATCGATCGGAGGTAAATCTGCTTTACATTTTGTATCACTTCTAAGCTGTGGATGTGGGTTACCACTATCAGCTAAACCGACTAACAACCAAATTCTTTATCGCTTTCATTTCCTTTAAGTTTGAACAGAAATCTTTATGGATAGACCTACATCAAATGTTCAAACCTTTAGAAATTTATACTTGAGTTTTCTGTTAAAGTGGCCATTAACTAAATTTCACTTCCGGATTTCCTAGTCCCATATAAAATCGATCGGTAACTTGATCGACAAATTTATGCAACGTCAATCCTAGTCTTAGAGTGACGATAAATAACATAACTATGCGCACTTATGCGCTGTTCTCAATTTTTGTATTCTGGTTGGTCACTTGGTTGGGTTTCCTCAGGCCCCTCAAAAAAGTGGGCCCAAGACATTTGTCTTTTTTGTCTATGCTTTAATCTGCCTCTGTCGATAACTATTTTCCGTGAGGAGAATCCGGTAAGACAATACGCTGAGTCTGGTTGAAGACTTGATGCCAATTTCATACTGCAGATCCCATTCTTCGCAGTTTATTTCCTAACCCTAACTGTTATTTAGCAGTGGTAAGCCTAATATTAGGCCTCATAATACTAAAATAAAGTAAATATCGTAAACGCGCTCATTGCGTGTGACATGCTCATTGAATGCGTTATTCGTTACAACGCGGGTCTAAATTAATCACAACGACTGAATTCAATATCTAAATTGAACAAAATGTCTAAAATAGTTGTCTAAATTGATCGAAAACACCAAAATAAATACGCAGTTTGCGCCATGTACTTTTACGTTATAAAAACCCCCGTTATGCCTATAACTATAGTGGAAAACTCGTAAGTCTAATGGAGCTTACACCATATCGAAAAATAGCGTAGTCAATCTGGTAATTTTCCATTATTTACGTCACTGTGACGTCACTGACCAAAAATTGCGATTTGCAATGACCTCGTTCGCCGCCATTTTGAATTCTCCGCTTCATTCGCAAGAGGAGCACACGTTACTGTTTATCTCATTGTTTTCCTTTGGGAATCATTTCAATTCACAATACTAAAGTTGTGGCATTGTTTTGAATTAGATAAAACAAAAATTGTATCTATATTTAATATAAGAAACAGTTCCTAGTTTTGGAAATGACGTGACTCTGTAAGGTAAGTAGACTTTTATAACTGTAACGTGAAAGTGCAAGCACAAACTGAACTTTTATATTTTCACGTTACAACATTTATAACGTAAAATTGACTATAATTTTACGGGAAAAGTACATGGCGCAAACTGTGTAATGTCTAAATTGATCGAAAACACTAAAATAAATGTTTAAATTGTTTAACGACCTTGATGGGACGTTGCAAGGTCAAATTAGTACACTTAACGCCTTACCTAAGCCCTTAGTTTTGGCCGTGAGGATCCCGCTAGACTCGCTTGCACCGATCTTGTTACTCGATACCAAATAAATTTGGTACCTAGTACCACACCACAAATTCTCCAAAGTGTAAGTATCGGTGCCCGAATCGACCTTAACTTCTTCCCACTCGCCGTAATTCCTTTTGTAATGAAGATTGTAACCTTCAAATAACGAACAAACTGATGACAACGCGCAGAAATCAATAACTACTGAAATATTTACTCCGGATTAGACTGCCACCATCGTCGGGCGATCTCCACTTGACTTGTATCGAAGTTAGGCTGGTTGCAGACAGAAATAATGCGGGCGTTAACGGTGGAGCTAAAAAAAAGGAAAAGACAAAAAATCTTTTTTTTTATATCCATTAGAGCGCACTAACAAGGTGGATTTATTCCTCCATTGACTTTATTTTCCCCCAAATCTTTGATCCATCGAAATGACTCAAATCAATGTAATTGAAAGAGATTAGCAGGGCTTGTACCTAGCACCACAAGATTGTACGTTATTTCGTCTTTGCCGTACACGTTCTGCACTCGGCACGAGTAATTGCCCGCGTCGGAACGCTGGATGGTCGAGATGAAGAGGCTGCCGTCGTCTTGGAGACGGATTCGTTCATTGGTTTGCAACGGGGTTTGCCTGCGATGGAATAAGATTTTTTTTTTATGGTGGGGGAACGGAAATTTATGAATAAAGTGAGATTGTTTTACTGCATCAGCCATTCTTTGTCAGGTGCAGGAGCTCCGACAGCTTTGCATGGTAAGGTGACGTCGTTTTTCCAGGCCAATACCACTTGGTCGTTGAAGGATACAATTTGTGCTGAAACTATAGGAATTAAAAAGATATTAGGTTTTGAACAGTAAGGGCTTTGAACTTGCAGTTAAACGTGTTGTTTGTACCGTAAATCTTCTGGTTGTACGCGGGGAATGGTAAAATTTATCAGTAGTGCGCGGGTCTGTATTATAATAAAGACCCGCTTACATTCTTTGGTTATTTAAATTGAAATTATTCCAATATTTCTGTAAATTAATAATACTTATTTTTTCAATTGATAATATTCTCACGTTTTTTTGAGTATTTTTTCCGTACTTAAGTGTCGAGGGAAATTACTCAAATAGTATTTGCGAATATTATCAACTAAACCAATAATATTAATAAATTAGGGAAATATTGGAATAATTTTGAGATTGCAGCAATTTACAGGTTTCTCAAAATTGGTTTTAGTGCAAACACAACATATATACCAATGTCGTTAACGCGCGGGAAAAATTCCATTTTTTCTGTAATGTACTTGCGTACAAACTAGAGGACTGACATATACTAGCTACATTCTAAAATGCCGTGTTGAACGTTTTAGGGTTGTTTGGGAATGCCCAAACGTAAAAACCGTTTGACTTTGTTTTTGTTAAAATATATAATAATTATTAGGCCTGTGCGATATTGCGATATATCGCAAATGCGATATCGAATTTTAAATATCGCAACTGAATATCGCATGTGGCTGTTGCTTGCGATACATCGCAATTTGCGATATATTGCGATTTGCGATATTGCGATAAATTGCGATATCTTGCGATATCTTGCGATATTGCGATGTATTGGCTTTTGCTTATTTAAAATTCCATTTTATTTTTAAAAATAAATTTTATTTTTGAAAATAAATTTTATTTTTGAAAATAAATTTTATTTTTGAAAATAAATTTTATTTTTGAAAATAAAATTTATTTTTGTAATTACATTTTATTTTTAAAATTATGTTGTATTTTTAAAATTTTATTTTAACGCAATATATTGCGATATGGCGATAAATTTCGCTATTGCAATATACTGCGATATCGCAATATAATGCGATATTGCGATATATCGCTTTTTCTGTGCGATATATCGCTGCCAAGTGAATACGAATGCCATATCGCATTCATATTCACTTGGAAAAAATATTGCACAGGCCTAATAATTATTAAAACATGAAGGGAAAACTGTGGTTCAAAATAAAACGACCAAAATACAACAATGAAAAATGGAAAAAGTCCATGTCTGTTGAAACGAAATCAGAATTACATTACAAACACGGACTTTTTCCGGATGTCAGTTTTCGGTGTTTCACCTAGTGGCAAAACATGAAATTACTCATAAGTTCAATTACCAGCATACAGTGGACAACTGGACATCCAGTTTTGTTAATTCTTTATTGAATGTACCTTATACTTTAATAGTCAATACTGTAACTTAAATATATGATTTGAGAACCTTCCCCTTCCCCAACTCTTTGATCACGTTTTACAAATGTACATAATTAAATTTAACACTTTGTGTAACTAAAAATATAATTTAACGTGTTTGCATGTTGTCAAACTTGTAATTAAATTCCCATAGAGAAAAGTTGAACAGGAATTCATTAGACATAACGAACACCCCTGGCTTTCATCTCATTTGTCACACGTCGCTTACCCTTTGTACCCGTCGTTTGAGATACCACGCGGGTGCTTTGCCCTTCTCCAACCGTCGTGGAAGCGGTGACCCAAAAGTCGAAACGTCGACCCAACTTTAAATTTGTCGCTTCGTGGTTTAGTCCTTGGCCAGCTAACACGGTGTGTTTTGTTGTTTCCTTTGCAAGAGAGAAGGAAAAAGTTAATTCTATTGCCCTGGCCAATAGAGCTCACTCTCCGCTAGGCTTATAAGCAAATTGTATCTTTAGGGAAATCACTCAGGTAAATAAAACAAACTGTTGAATTATTTACTTTGAAGGGGAAAGAGGAATAAAAGTTTAAAATTAAAAATGGATTTTTTTTTTTTTTTTTTTTTTTTTTTTTTTTTTTTTTTTTTTTTTGGGAGAATTCTTACCTCTTTGCTCTCATGTAGTGTTCTCATATACAATGTGTATTTAGTTATGATGCCGTTGGGTCTGAGCGGTGCCTTCCAAACGACCAGAATGGATTCTTGAGAAGTTAGTGCTGCTTTTATTTGTGCAGGAGCATCGGGAACTGATGGGGAAAACAAAACCATTTTCTTATATTTTTATGTACATTGAAAATGCCAAAAAGTGGGGTTCGATGACCCAAATATGGAGTAAGGAAACAGGAATTGCATTCGAAATTTACTATACGAGGTCAACTGCATCTCCTGAGCCACTAGAACGTAATCTGCAACTTTGCGAAACATCGCAATTCAATCTGTTATTTTTCTATTACTCTTTCAACAAATAACAAATTGGTTAAATTTCAACATGTTTTTGAAGTAATCAAACGAGAGTCCTTGCATCACCTTGATCTAATTGAAATAATGCATTGCGATTGTTTCCTTCAGTGCCATCCAACGGAAGTACTTGAAACTCGCATGTTTTCAATGTTCAAAGTGTTATGACTCTTCTTTATCTATTAAGTATCTTTTTACCACAAATGGGCACCTTCCGATACAGTAGAGTGCCGATTATCCGAACTAATTGAGGGACATGGGTGTTCATAAAATCGATTTGTTTGCATAATCATAATCAGACATAAGAGGCTTATGTACATATGTATTTGTACAGTATATGCGTATGAGAATTTACCACTAGTTTCGATAATGTTCCCTGGTGCTTTGACAACCAATAAGAATGGCGTAACAAAACGGCCATCGTTAGTCCGACCAATCCCGAAGTGTGTAACAAACCCGATTCGCTGTCGGATTGGTGGCCAGATTCACCATTTCGATAATGCACTATCTATTGCGGGTTTTACAAAGAATCAGAAGTTGAATGACAATTGGAAGTTTGGGAATTGTTTTATACCACAATAGGATAAAACGTTTACATTCCGTCATGTAACGTACACAAGACATGACTCAATTCGAAAAACCTTCGATGGTAATGGCATCAACTAGATCCTTACCAGCCACTTGAGGGCGCCACTGCTGTTGGTCACGTGACCATATTTCAAAAAGAACAAAGGATCTGCCTTGGCCTTACCATCTGTATAATCGGTGTTGTAACGGCTGGTCGGCTGCTGCATCCTCGTGATAGGGAAATTTGAGTTCATCATTTACACTATTTACAGTGTTTTCTATAGGTAAATTCTCATATCAAATACTCCTCGCACTTGAGTAATTGTGCAGATATCACTTCTGTCAATCTGGAATATGACCGATTAACCAATCGTTCGGTTAACCAGCGTTCCGATAACAAGCGCTCTACTGTAGTTTTAAGTGAAAGTAGGTAGGTTTACACAAGTGTGAACCTATCTTAACACTTAATATAAAACAAAGGGATAGATTTGCTTCAGACAAAAATAGAATATTATATTCAGCTAAAACTTCAGTGAGTCAGTCATCCAATGTTGTTCTTGGACACCTGATCAATATGACTGGAGATTCGTTAGCACTGCCTGGTAATGGACAAGTTTATAATTTAAGCTACAAAGTAACAAGCAAGTTTGCCAGCTGGCTATAAATTGTTAATGTGCTTCAAGTTGAGTTGCATAAAGAATTCCCAGTGCGCTTATAGAACCGCTCGCCAAGAATGATTTGTCGCTGTTATACAACTCGCACACATCCGTGACCCAGCTCAATCCCACTTTCTCCTCACTCACTCACTCACATGCAAATGTATGTTTTTATCACACAAAAATGATTTATAGTTAACAACACCAGCCCCTCTTGCGATCTTTGGCCGAATGACTAAGTGCTGAAGATAAATTCTTCGCGGAACCAACACCTCAATGACTTATGACCTCTCCGGCTGAGAAGTCCATCTTGGTTCTTGGTGATTTCTCAATAATTCTAATGTCAGAAATAATGTTCTCTCAGTGGAGCAAAAACATGAAAAATGATGTAATGGGACTGGTACGACTCAGATGTGATAATAATGATAGTTTACCCACAGTATGCTTTGGTGCTCTGAGAGTTATGTATGTCACTAACATGGTTTTTCCCCCTCTTTTTCTTTCTCTTAGTGTTGCCACAGAGAGGGGAAAAACAAGTTAGAGTGCAAAAGAAGAAAATAAAGATTTATGGCTACAAGAAAGAAGTTGTTGCTTCCTGTTCATTTGCACATGATTCAAGGTGATGTAAAACTTAATGATGTAATTTGTTAGCTAAGTGATAATTTATAGTAAATAAAAGTGGGGTAAAACTGCTCTAATTGGGATATGATTCAATTAGCATATTTTTAATGTTTTCAGCACTTGATGCAGTGAAATAAAATTCGAAGATAAGATTTAAGAGAATGAGAAATAGGTGGAAAATTTAAGGTCAAATGCCATGGTTTTAATAGTAGAGCAACAATGGAAGGCAGTAGCGGACACTTCTATGAGGGAAATAGTTAATTCCAGTTGTCTTCTATCCCACAGCACATGAAAGTTTCAAGATCTATCTCAACGTGCACTTTATGATGATAATAAAATGATTTTAATGACATTAATGGCGGTCTGAACCAGCACTTCTCAAACTATTTAATGTAGCTGATCGGTATTTTTTTTAAAACCAATCTGTTACAGATCAGTATCATATTTTTCCTAAGGGAAATAAACAGGCAGACATCTTAGCTGCCAGGCTGAGAACACAAAAGGAGGGTTTTCCTTGTCTCTACACATATAGTTCTTGTATCCCAGGGCAGATGCAAGAAAGTTAAGGACCGGTAACCTAACATTGCTCTACTAGATCTATAGAATCTTTGCGTTTCAATGGTAAAGTGATGGACCGGCAGCCTCTTTTTGCGGACCAGCTGGGTCTGCTTCTTAGGGTTTCTCTACTGGTATATACTGGTACCAAAAACTGGTATTTTTTCGACATTTCTTGAAATACCAAACAGTGTTGGTGTTGGGCAAGTACACGGTACTTAGGATTTGTTTTAAAACATTAGGTAGTGTTATAATCTGATAACTGGATCATTTTGATCCAACCTTGTGCACCAGGTTGGTTGAGAGTCTCACCACAGGGCGAGTTATATACTTCCTAAAGTAGGCACTGCAGACGACTTCCGTTTATGGGATGCACGGTATTCAAGTTATTTCAGGGAAGTTCTTCAAAAATTTCTCCAACTAACTGACATAAGCGTGCCACTAGTGAATTACCGCACCATGACAATGGACGCAAGTGACAAACTAGCATCATTTCCGGTTTCACCTACGGAAACGCCATAGATTGCACGCATATCATGAATAGAAAATATTTCTATTTCTCCACATGATTTTTCCCATCACAATATCAAAGCATGTGATGCTAGTGCCAGTGCTCCATATGAGATTATTGATCCCATAGAAATTAGCCTTAGCTTTTCCTTTATACATTACCATAAGTAAATAATAGCTGCAACAAAAGATCAACAGCTCGAGATCATTTCATTCAACAAGACCGTAGTGTAGGGCAGGGCCTTTGACCAGGGCCAACCTTCTCCAAGACGAGGCCTGGGTGCGAAAAGAATTGTGGGTTTCCTATTTGTTGAATTATTGAATGATTTCATTTCGTTTTTCTGTTTTTATCGTTTTAATTTTTATCGCTTTATTGGCCCAAGTGCCTTGCACCTGCTGCCTCCCACCCCCTTGTGGCCGGCCCTGCCTTTAACCACCAAGGTGGGGCCCGGTGGAGAATTAAGCAGTCTACAGCCAACACGCTTACGGTATACAAAATATATATTCCATTCGTCTTAACTCTTGTGAGTGTGGACGGGCGTCACATGGTTTGGGAAGAACCACACGGTGCTGGACGCACATCACGATACAAGAAATGGCACTTAAGACACAATGGATTTGAGTTTTGGTTATGCTTTTATTCAGTCGTCTAGGGGTCAGTGCTTCTATCGCATGGGCTTAATGACTGCGGACCACGACTACAGCACTGTCCGGTAAATCATCGGTAATTGCAGGAACACAGGTAATGTTCGGAGTTAATAGTTTTTCCACCAATAATTGTAGAGAGGAATTAAAAGAAAAACCACAAACCCCGAGCACTGTCCAGGCAATGAGAATTGGAGAATCTGATCTCATATTCTATTGTTTTTTTGTTTACATGGATGAAACTGCAGAAGGTTGTGCCAGTTGATTTACTGTCTGAAAACACACGCTGTAAGTTTCCCATCCTAATAATCATTGCATTAGAATGATGTTTGCATGCTCACAAGTCAGCTTAAAGCCGGTGCAGCTATTGGGTAATGTGTGTTGGTTTAGTATGTGAGAAGAATAAAAGATTAAAAAAAGGAAGGTGTTACAACCGGATGACATATAGATCTCTTCTTTTATTTTCCTTCCTTTTCGTCGACTGACAACAAGAAATGCAGCGATTGGAATCGACACGATTTCAAGCTGCATGAAAGCAACGCTTCAAATTTCAGTTCGTCCACGCATAAATCTGTTAAGGAAAGTGTGATGGGATTTGGCGGTGATGGGGCGGAGGAAACCAAGCCCCATCAGAACTCTTGCTGCATTTCAATGCAACTTATCAGGGGTAAGTCGGGTAACGTGTAAACGCACTGCCACCATTCCCACACAGGCACCTTGGAATTTTAATGTTCCACTGCTACTTTGCAGCCAATCCGCTTCCAATTTTTCCACATGGCCAAAGCCATACTTACACTGAATACCAAGCGAAACTATTGAGATTATACTTAAGTTTCCATTTTCCCAACTGAAAAAGTTCAGTTTTAGTCAGATGCAGCATCAACTGTGGGTTAAATGTTAGTTATCATTATTTGCCGCTGAGTGTCGCGTCGATATGCTCAGACCGGAAGTGATGTTTAATTTAACATTTAATCGCTAGCTGTCGCTTTTAATTTTGTTTTAAAATTTAGATTTAACTTAATTTTAACGTAATTTGACAGATATTTGTTTAAAAAATAGAGATGTAATTCGATTTACCGTCTTCGTTTGTCTGACAAAACACCGCTTCGCTTTTCACCCCATCGCCGACTCGGGTGAAAGCTAAAACCTGGATGGAGTAGTTTGTGTTTCGTTCCAATCCATGCAAGGTAGTTTTTAATGCGGTTGTTATTTTTGTTTCCTTGTTCCCAGCATCTGAAAAGCATTTTAAAATAAATTTCACATTACGATGAGAAAAAAACAATAATAAAAAAGATATTTTCCGTACCGTTCCAGTCATTAGCGGGCGCGTAGAGCACTTTGTATCCCTGCAAGACGCCATTGAGCGCGGCATTGGGCGGCGAGTCCCAGCCAACATGAAGACTTTGTGCAGAAACGGTCGTACATTGGACATCGGATGGAGGTTTATCGGGAACTGAAAGCCAAACGTGACACAACAACAAAAGGATCGAAGCAATTTGTCTACGTACCGTCTTCGGAAGTTAATGCAACCACTTCATCTGATTTTGGACCGGGGCCTAATCGGTTGAAAGATTGCACCACAATGCCGTATCTCATGAATTTAAGAAGATTGGTCAAATGAAGTTGCAGTTGTTCTTCGGCTCCTTCGTGCACTTCGACTGTGCTGAACACATAGGGTTCTGGGGAGTCGTAAACCTTGTAGCCAACGTAGTAACCCTGGATGTTGCCGTTCCATAATTCTTGTTTTGGTGGCTGCAGGAAAGGAAACACAATAAAAAAACAATTTAGGTTTATTTTTATCATTTTTTTATTTTATTTTATTTTATTTTACGTAGGGGAAAATTAACAAATTAAAATAAGATGGCGTACAAAAATTGTGCAATGGGGCCCTTAGAAATCGAACCCCTAAGCAAATATGAAGTTCAGGGACGGATAAACTGTTTTTAGGGCCCGGAAAAAGATTAAGCCTGTGTGCTCAATTTTTAAGGAAATTAGGAAGAGAGAAAGTTTTATCATAAATTTTATTTAGAGATCGAATTTGGGCTTTTGTCTTTTTTTGTCTAGGTCGTAATCACCTCTGATGAAGTTCGTAGTTGGTTTTACTGATGTCGATACAATATGATAACCGATTTTTATTAAAAGAAAATTTGGGGTCCCAGGGGCCTAGCTTGCTGCGAGGTAGTTGGACGCCAGGTCCGGCGGGATTCCTGGAATTTTTTCGTGGCCCGACCTATCCAGATTTCTCGGTACTAAATTTGTTTCCAGTTTAGCCTGGTGCCCTTTTCTTTAAAATCTACACTGCTTTGGCGGTGTTTTTCATGAATGTAATCTTTGATCGAGGAACCTTTTTTGATATACTTTTAATTTTGTTATTTTATTTTATATACTTTATACAGATATCCCTCGAGTTATGCGATTAATTGGGTCTGCAACATCGCCTGGTAAACCAAAATCGCATAAAGTGAATTGGAATTGATTTGGTTGTATTGTGGACAAGGGTGATCAGCGTTAACATGCATTGGAATGGTTAGGAGAGCTCACCATGCTAGTCACCTGTTTCTAGGGCAAGAACAACTGCAACCCGCCTCTAGCTGGGTTTTCTGTGGTTTTCCAAGTTGGGTTTTTAAGAAAGTCGTCCCGCAGATTGCGACTTGCGTGGTCTAAATTAAGTACCGTATTTTTACGATTAAGAGTCGCACTTGAATTGTAGTCGGCTTCGAATAATAATTGCGGCTGTAATTCGTGGACATCGGCAATTCGAGCTTATTAAGCGATAAATTTTAACTTTTTTAACGTGTTTAAAACTTAGAAGGAATTTAAATAACGCAGAATGAACATAATGCGGTTGACAATGGCGATTTAAAATACCGTATTTCTTCGAACAAAACCGCTGCTATTGGCCGTAAAACAATCAAGCGTAAAACGAATGGAACAAACGCACCATTTGTTCTACGTTCGTAGGGACATTAAATACGGCATGAATACCGTATTTATGAAGGAAAAAATCCCAATTTTTTTCAATTAAACCGTAAAATTACGGTCGACTTCGAATTATAGCCGCAGCTGTTATTTGAAGAAATACGGTAAGTGGAAATACGGTATTCTGTTAACAACATTTATTTGCCTAGTATAATTATAATTTTGCGTCAAATTTCTAACAAAATTTGGAATTACACTTATCCCTCGATTTACACGGCACTCGTTTTACACGATTTCGCTTTTACATGGTTTATAAATTAACAACCAGATTTCAAAAAATTGATAAAAATGTACATTCC
>JAQFXT010001935.1:0-14455 GCA_034683725.1 Strigamia crassipes
GATGAGTCATTCTAGAATTGAACGCTACAGTGTGTGCCTCGTTTATTCCGATAGTCAAGGACATATACAACATTACAGTCGGGCCAGTCAAACTCATGCGTAGTATGCGAGCACAAAAATCACGGATCTGATGCTATTGTCTCGCACGATGCAAATGATCGGCAATCCGCACACAAGGACCTCTGGTCTCCCCAAACAATTGAGAAATTAATCAGCATGGCTGAAAGAGCTTTTTCTCAACAAGTGACCGGTGGAATTTCCCTTTCGCAGAAGGAATCTACTATCAAATCTTGAAAAAATTCATCAAATCTGGTCTGATGTCAACTGTGGCCGAGATTCACCTAAAACCGGGCCAAGGACAGAAGGATTTCGCCCCAGATCGGTCACAATCGTCATTTCCGGTAATTCCAGACGTTTTTGACTCGTCAGGCCAGTCAAACTCATGCGTAGTGACCGATCACAAAAATCACAGATCCAATGCTATTGTCTTGCACAATGCAAATGATCGGCAATCCGCACACAAAAACCTCTGGTCTTCCCAGGCAATTAAAAAATTAATCAGCACGACTGAACGAGCTTTTTCTCAACAAGTGAATCGTGAGATTTCCCTTCCGCAGAAGGAATCTACTGAGCGGCCATTTGGCTCCCGTCCTTGACAAGACAGTGAGAGATTTGCGCCATCACAAAAATCCGTAAGTTTTGCTGCCCCCTGTTTGAATATCAAAATTTTGATGAGATTTGTTGCAGTCGGACATTTTGACGGAATCTTTCAAGCGTTCCGTGATACCATGCAGCAGCTCAAGAGACAATTTATCCTTTAAAAACTAATCAACTTCAAGTTCATCAAGCATTTTCCAAGCAACCAGTCTCGCAATCGGAGATCCTGCACGCCAACAAAGCAGTCTTCTTGCAAGTAAAAAATGCGACCAACGCTATCAGTAATGAGCGCAAGTTTAACGTGATTCAGAGGCTTGGCAGTCAGAAATCAGACATGGCCAACACTTTAGAAACTCAGAAAGGAATTCACTTTTCCAAAGACTCTTTTTCGAACGTTTTAGTAAAATATAGATAAATTTAAACAACTTTTTGGTAAAAAAAATTCTGAGACTTTTTGGACTTTATAGAGAAGCAAGCTGATCAATTTGCGTCGAAAGATCGAGTGAGATCCAGACACTCGGGCAAGAATACCAGACAGCAAAGACGAGATTTTAGCCCCTATTCACACCCAAATAACCGCACGCATAAAGCAACTAATTACCGAGCAGAAGAAACCAGGCAGTTTCGTAGTTTCCGGTCACAAAATTCCAAACAAGGCGGACATCATCAGCAGTTTTTTCAAAGACCCCCCTTTCCCAACAACAGGGAAAAGAGTCGTGGCAGCTTCATTAAAACTGGTAAAAGCATGGAGTGAGCACTTCTCATTTCCAAAAGCTTGTTTTTTCACGAGTAGGCTCCCCTTTGCCTTGAGACATGGTCCTTTATTACTTTAGACCCCTGGGTTTTAGCAGCTATTAAGAAGATTAAGTTAGAATTCACATAGATGCACGTAGATGCACATAGATCTGCTATCACTCAGATTCTACTTCTAGTTTCCAACTCGGACTTAGATTCTCACTCCCTCATCCACAGAGTAATAAAAGGAGTCGCTAAATCACGACCTCAGAAGTCAAAGTATTCCTCTATCTGTCACATTGGGCCGATGCTTCTTTTACTCAAATTGCAATTTAAAACACTTCCTTCCTTTTCCAAGTTAGAAGTTAACCAACGTGTGGCTTCCATCCTAGCTTTGACTCTTGCTAGCAGGTCAGAAGACCTAAGCTTCTCTCTTCGGATATTTCCTTTTCAAGGAATTCATGCTCCATCCCCCTTTTAGGAAAACACAAGTCTCTCTTCTCAGCTCCCTTCCTCTTAACCATTTTTAACAACAAGGAGCTCTGCTCCATTACAGCGGTTAGATTTTATCTCAAGTTTTCCACCCCTTTTCGACAGGAGACTAAGCAGCTCTTTTTAGTGGCGTCAAAACCTTTTGGGTCTGTTTCTTCCACTACCATCGCCAGATGGATTAAAACAACTTTAGGTAATGCCGAGGTTAATACCTCAATACCACTCTACCCGTGCGGCAGTCACCTCCTTTGCCCTTTCAAAAGGGGCTAGTGTCTCTCACATTTTGAAAGCAGCAGATTGATCATCTGCCAATGTCTTTTTCAAACACTATTCTTGACCTATTGAGCAGATCTTTGATAATTTTGCTAATACTGTCCTCAGAGGCTACAAAGAGCCTTTAGTTAACAACATTTATTGCCAAGATGTTACATAAGTGGATATTTTACAATGGTATTAATCTCCCACCCTTACAAGAACCTCTTATTCACCACCCTGCTTTATTGCCTTTCAGATCGCCAATAGGCCGATCCAAGCTCCACTGGACCTCTAACTTGTTGTTTTGTTGAATAAATGAAGATAGATATCTCAAATCCGAAAGTGGTGTCTATTTATCTCAGTCTAAAACAAAATTGGACTGAAGTACAGGTGTATAGATAGACTGAAGGAGGAGTCAAGCCTTCCCCCTAAAGGAAAATTTTTTCCTTTAAAGTACTAGTTTTATTAATATTATTTGGACAAGCCTTTAGTTAACAACATTTATTGCCTACTAATATAATTAATATTTTAAATCATAACTTTGTAAAATATCCAACCATCAGCTTTCACCTCAATGTTTTTCATAGCATAGTAGCATGTAGCTACATCCAAAGTTGGTGTTTAAGTTAAAGTGGCCGTTCACACAAATCCTCCGACCATTAAATCTTGTAGAAAACCATCAAATCTTGTAGAAATTCATCAAATCTTGTAGAAATCCATCAAATCTTGTAGAAATCCATCAAATCTTGTTGAAATCCATGAACTCTTGTTGAAATCCATCAAATCTTGTAAAAATCCATCAAATCTTGTAGATATCTATCAAATTCTGTGGAAATCCATCAAATCTTGTAGAAATCCATTAAATCTTGTAGAAATCAATTACATTTTGTACTAATCCATCGAATCTTACATAAATCCATCAAATCTTGCATAAATCCACCATATCTTGTACAAATTCATCAAATCTTGTACAAATTCATCAAATCTCGTACAAATTCATCAAGCCTCGTACAAATTTATCAAATATTGTACAAATCTACTATAAAACAATTAAATCTCGTTATAAATCCACTATAAATCCATCAAATCCACTAGAAATCCATCAAATCCACTACAAATCCATTACAAATCCATCAAATCCACTACAAATCCATCAAATCCACTACTAATCCATCAAATCCACTACTAATCCATTAAATCCACTACAAATTCATCAAATCCACTACAAATCCATCAAATCCACTACAGATCCATCAAATCCACTACAAATCCATCAAATCCACTACAAATCCATCAAATCCACTACTAATCCATCAAATCCACTACAAATCCATCAAATCCACTACAAATCCATCAAATCCACTACAAATCCATTAAATCCACTACAAATCCATCAAATCCACTACAAATCCATCAAATCCACTACAAATCCATCAAATCCACTACAAATCCACTACAAACCTAACATTAAATTCTGTACAAATCTACAAATAATTTAAAAATAATCCCATAAATGTCTACAAGCTTAATGCACGCTAGATGTGCAAATCTACAATCCTCTAACAAGACACCTGATAGTAACAACAGCTCAGTTAACAACATCCGCCTTACACAAAACATCCTTAATAAAACCTAATTTTCTTGCTTGTGAACTAATGAACTTTTCCCGCCAAGCAAAAACTCAGCACCTTGATAGGCTAATAAGTTGTAGTTGTCTCACGCGTCAAAAAACAGAAATCAGTTTAATTGCCCAAACAAAACTTCATTCGTGGGCCCTCTGCAATAAAACATTGAACGCTGTCACTACTCATTAACAAGCAAACCACGCGAATTAACGCCCGCCCACTCCTCCTTTATTAATGGGAACTAGAAACCAGGTCCTTCCTTGACACCTGAGATACTTTTGACATTGATAGAAATTTAATTACATGCACATTTCATTGAAATAATTAAAAGTTAAAACTCGACTTTCGTGAATCACTGCTGGATTTAATTTCAAAGCTTAAAACTCGCCAAACTTTTAACGCCTGCACTCAAAACAAACCAATAAAACGTGAACCTTCCTTGCCCTTGCAAACGAAATCTAGACGACTCACTGCTCCGAGAAGTTGGCAAAAGAAAATGAAAAAGAAAAAAAAAAAAAAAAAAAAAAAAATTTAATTACCCTCGTTTAGTCGTTTTGTTTCATTTTTCCACCCCTACCTAATTTAAAATGACATTAACATTTATAGAACGCCGGCATCCCATCATTGGGCATCTCGCTGAAAAATCCATTAAGATCTTTTAAGTGCTACACCGAACAAGTAAATAAACCTCTTCGCTGGAAATGATAATCCTTTTCCAAATAACAAAATAAACTTTTTCCATTTTTTGTGTGCCTTGCACTACCCGCTCGTTCTCTTTGTCTTGTCTAATTACACACTCTTAGTTTGTTTAGCGCAGACGCACACAATCAAACTCTCGACATTCATGTGAACTCAGCAGTGTGTAAATGAACGGTATTGAGAGCTGATTTACAGTTCCGAGTGCGAAACTGAGAGATTTGTCGCGCTGTCGAGACAACAACAACAACAACAACGCAAGTTGCAGGCTGTCATAAATGTAAATACATAACAAAAGATGAATGACGAAAGGTTTTTTGACAAGTGACACCTTCAAAAAGAGCAAAAACATATTCAGATTTATTTCCCTGTCGTGTTATTTCATGTTTTTCAACCCGAAGAAGTGCAAAAACGTGGAAATTACGGGTAGAACTGAGCTAGTGGTACTTTGTGGTGTTGGCCGCTGCAATATTACACAAATATTTTAGGTGTTTTGCTTTAGGTTTCTTTTCTTTCAGCGTTTCCGCTGGTTATTGTGTTTGTGTTTTGTTATGTTGCTTCCACCAGTTCGTGTTAAAAACATGCCAAATCTAAAAATTGTAAAACGTATAGCTTTTTTTCAAGCAAACAACTTGAACTTGGCATCGAGCCAGCCATTTTCCCCGCTCCAACCATATAGGTTGTGCAAGAACAGTATTATCTGTGTATTCGTTTAATTTTCTATTGTTAATGTACTTTTAAATTCTTCATTGCACTTCCCATGCTGTTAGGAGAGTTTTTTGCAGCATTTGACACCATGTTAGAAACGATCATGTGTGTTTTGGCAGCCAAGTTGAAAATTCATTCAAAATGCCATGCAGATGCACCCAAAAAAAATTGTAATAATTTTTCAAAAAATTTGATGAAAAATTCACTGCAAATCGTGTTAATCCAAGCAAAAAAATCCAAACTAAATAATTTGTATTCTCACTTCCTGTTTCTGCTGCTCGCACGTTGTTAAAGCAGCCACTAACACACAAGTGTGGAAACCTCTCTTACAGCAATTAACTCAGAATGTAAGCAAACACCACAATCATGGTCTGGTAGCCATCTTGCAACCTTAATCTGCCCAAACACATTGCTAGGTTGCATTCAAGTTAAGTGGCTTTTCAGACATTTGTGGCTTCTGAGTACCGAGAATTGACGAGACTTACATCACTTCACAAATGCCACTGTCATATCATAAACGTGGTGTCGTATTTAGATGGCATTTAATGACGACCTTTAAACAAGCAAAACAATTAAAAATCTCGCTCGTTTGGCAGTTGAACGAACATCTTTGAGATCGCCATTGTGAATTTAATTTGCAAACCGTAACAAAAGAATTATTTGCCATTGTTGTCTTGTTTGTGCGCTCTTGAGTGTAACATTCGGCTCCTATCTTTAACATGTTGGAAATGTTACTTCAGATATCATTAAAGCTCGTTAATAAAGGTGATGCGCCGAGCGGCGCTTAATTGGCAAAACATTTTTGCCATGCATGCAATGTTACCTCAGACACAACTCAAACTTAAGAGTACATTCAAAGTTTCTGCATTTTTTTTGTGCTGTTTTTAGTGTTTCTATAACCAGAATGGACACAAAAACACAGTCATAAACCATCATCAATAACCGCAAAAGCAGAAACCACAACTGGAGTGGTATGTCAAATGGTTTGAGCCTGGTTACAATCAAATTTAAAATGGCTGCCACAGAAATTAGATCGAGATTAAACTTGAATTTGTTGTAATGCTTCTAGGTGAAGCATACACCACCAAAAACGCAAGAAAAAGCAGAATTGTGTGTTCGAAAAAGTAGTTTTATGATTGTGTGTTGTGCTGCGACTTAGGCAAAAGCTAAACGACTAAAACGGTAATTTTAAAATGCACCTAGTGCGCCACAATCTCTTCATTAAGGAATTTTTATTGCTGTTTACTTGTAAAACTCGAAAACTAAACTATAAACAGACACAAAAACAAAATCATCTCACGAATTTATAGCCATGCACGTTTTTTTGCCTTGTTTATAAACAGAAACTTAAGTAAAGCGATATGAATACTAAACTAACACTGTCGTCAATCCTCCTCAAGAAAGCATTACATAAACAGTGACAAATTTCTTTTTCTTATTCAAACATTTCACTGCCACTTTCATGCGCAGCAATAATTTGCCAAAGTGATATTTTAGCCGCATAGCTACTTGTAGGTAAAACTTATGAAAAATTAATGTGATGGTGCTTCTATATAAAACCAGAAGAAGCGAATGTCCTAAGAAGATTTATACAACTTAGCTCCATCTTTTGCAGTGGGGATTACCTGTCTTGGCCGAGCAAGGCCGATATGAGCAGCTTTGTCATTCAATGTTGGCAAAACTAGCATCTAACATCACTTCGCCGACATTTAAGTTGCTGTATAAAGTGACATTAAAGGGGTTTGACTATAAACGGCTAGCAAATATCCAACTCGGGCCCCCAGATACACACGAGATAAATCGAGAAGGGATTTAAATCTAATTTCACGCTGCACAAGCGTTGCCTTGCAACGTAAACGTTGGCAACAAGCTTACGAGCCAGCAAAATGAATGCACCAGACAACATTAACTGCTACGTGTGATGAATGAAGGGAATTACGCAGAGCAAACCCATGAAATTAAGGTTCCTATTCCATTTGCCACAAAATATTGACCATACAGCTCTGGCTAATCTTCAAAATTGACATTTACTACAGTGTAAAGACATCATATATATCAACTGTCTCGGACCATACCAAACCAATAAAAAAATAAATAAAAATATCGCAATAAATTGAAATAAAACAAAGTTTTGGTGCTGTTTTCTATTAATTTTCAGTTATAGCAAAAAATCTACTTGTACGAAATTATCCAATTACAGCACAGTATTTTTTGTTTTTGTTTTTAAAAATTTTTATTTAACTTAATCAAATGTTTCAATTTAACGTTGCATCACATCGTTACTAGTACAAACCTACTAACCGAGAATAAACTACGTCACGCCACAAAACCGATGTGCCTCTCTTTTAGTGTTTTTTTTTTTTTAAATGGATGCCCGGTCCGTTAATGTTATTTAGCAAGCGCATTCATTCATTCCGTTTATTTAGTAGCAAATTACAAGTCTTTAAACAAAAAAACATGATTTTTTTTTACATTTATCTGTTACTGTTTGTAATTTGTTACAACGAGGTTGGGCTGTACTGAGGTAATGAGAATTTTCCTGATTCAAAGCGATTTAAACCATAATTGCAAACCATTACGAGTGGTTGAGTCAATGCATTTTGACAGCTGTTTTGAAAAGTAATCAGAAAACACACAAAGCAAGCAAAACTTCTTAACGAAAAAAATTGTTCAAACAAAATGCGCCTAATTTATTGAATCAAAAATTGAAAACAGAAATTTCACTGATGCCATTTATTAAGAACGCGCAATGAGAAACTATAACTGCAAAGCTACTAATTTGCAGAAAGATTACAAAGTGCGTGCGGGTTTAATTATTTCTTCACGCAGAACAAACAGACTTGTGCGATGTTTGCACCGCAACCAATTATATTTACGGCACACAATGTACAACATACGTGATATGAAACATAAAAGTTGCTACAGGTGCACTTTGTTGTGTTTTGTTGCAATCTAAAACAAAAAGTTAACCTCAAAAGTTAGAACTTTGTTGCTGTAGAATTGCAGAAAAAGTTAAATTAAAATTTTGTACCCTCACCTTCCCCACCATTCAATTCACACGTTCTGTAAGTAAATAAAATCTCTAAAAGTCAACTCAGACTATTGAGTCAACATAAACAAGTCATAGTATTCCTCCAATGAGTCAGCCATTTATTTCCATTTCGTTCAAACAAGACGGTTCGGCTTTGTTGGCTTTTTGGGGCTTCACTGCAGCACATGTATTGCAAGAATTTTCATTTCTTGGTCCAGCACTTCCAACAATTTTTTTTTTTTTTTTTAATCTTCACATTTTCTGATTTCTTCTATATTCCCCCAAAATAAAAAATTCCTTCCACAAAAAAAAATAATAAAATAAACAGAAAAAAAATACTTCACCCTCACAAACCACCACCTGCATTTGCACGTTGCGTGATAAAAAACCAATTCCCGACCCAAATAAAACCCTGTGTAATTAACTAACGTCTGCCAGCTCCAAATGAAGAACGATGCAAGCAAACAAGCCTCTTCTCCTCGCCTTGCCTTTTCACAATTCAATCTCCCGATCCTAGCGACCTTTGCACCACATTTCTCACTCAATATCATCCCTCAGTTTTCTAGCGCCCTAAGAACAACTGTCACGCTACGTAGCACGAGCACGTATTCGCATCCTCACTGACAGCTGACATGCACCGGGCTTGGTTGCATTGCCGAGCACAAGCGTCTGTCTGTCTGTCTGTTTGCCAGATAAACACCCTCGTCACATCTCGCAGCTTCGCATCTACAGTTGTGCACGCTGGGTTCCGACTCGCGCCTTCATTTCTCTTTCTATTGGCTGCACTGAATTAAAGTGCAAAGTGATTTCAAAGTTCACACGTACAGCACACAAGCAGAGAGGAGAAAACAGGTGATTTCCAAGGGACGCCAGACGCACTTTGCCCAGTCAGACCCACTTGTCACGTAGGACATTTTCACCCAATCTCCTTCTCTCCACACTTTTTTTCTTACTTTTTTTGTGGGTTTGTGATGGATGGAAAGTAGAGTGCTGTCCCTTCTTTATCCTATTGCAACAAACACCATAAGATGACATTTTAAGTTTGAATAGTGGGGAAATGCATCATTTTCACACTAGATAAGGTTTATCAAAGGTTATAATTTACTTTTTCTTTTCCTTTATTTTAAAAACAATAAATAAAGATCAGAAATTTAAATTTAAAAATATAAAATGTGTTTGTTTGTTTTATTTCTTTAATTCAAATATATAAAATAAAATATTTTAATTTTTTTTGTATATATATATTTTATATCTTGGAATAGATATCTAAATAAATTTTTTTTTGTTTTGACCGTCATTGAAAGTTTTATTCATGTCAGAACGAATTTTTCTGATATTTGTTTGACATCAATCAGATTTTCAACATTTCGGTCCAACTGTCTTTCTGCATTAATAACAAATGTTGAACTTTTGTCATTCCTCTCGTGCACGCCATATGTACAATAAATTGACATATGTCAACCTGTGGTATCAAATCAAGTGGTTTAACTCGTTGTTGCGGAATCAACCACTCATCACTCATAAGTGACGAAAAGCAAATTAAAAACAAAAAAAAACATTGACTATTTATTGCATATGTAATTAGTTTATGTTTATTGCCATCCAGGATCTTCCGCTTTGTCAGTATGGGCCATGTTGAGCTCATCAGCACCGTGCAGCTGTTTGTCTGGCACGTATTTCACGTCCAAGTCGTTGCAGCGCTGTATCACAGGTATACAATTGCTCACTGATTAATGAATTAGAAAAACGTTCGGAATTGCAACAGCTGAAGATTCTCCATCATCCCAGCAAATAAGAAAAATTAAACACGTAACCTAGTGATTGTATATTTAAACACGTAACTTTCGTGTGAAAATAAATCGCAGCAGCTTTGTTTGAAAAACCAACCGGAATAAGAAAAACCTATAAAACCAGCGGCTTCGAACTCGTTACAATAAATAACGTAAATATTTAAACAGTTAACGTAACAAAACGGGCTATATAGAATTTACACTGTACTCAATTCAAATATTTAATCAGGTTGTTCATCATCTAATGACGTTTAGGTATATTTGATCAGACATTCACTCATTTCTATTGAATTCATACGAGTGATAAATATATTTTAATAATGTTTGCCAAAGCTCCAATGCTACAATTTTCAAATTTAAAGAGATAGTCTGGCGCATTTTGAATTATTTTTATACAAATTGTATACTTTTCTTAAAATAAATATAAATTAAAGAAAAAGTTTAAATATTGCGTGTAAACTGAGATGATAGTCATATGGCTAGACTGCGCATTGTTAATTTGTCGTAGAGCCGCACAGGTGCCCAATGAAAATAACAATGTGTTTCAGCGGGAGAAATATCACAAAATAGAAGAGCACAATGTTTCCAGAATGCAACTTTGTCTATATCATCAGTTGCTGTTCTTTTCCCTGAACTACATCCCCAGAAAAGACAAAAACAGTTCACACGCGCACATGGTTTTAAGAAAAAAGAATCCCATCAAAATAAATTACTTTCAAATTGTCTTTTTAACTAAATGAAGAAAACTGTATGACTAATGCAATTTACAACAACTAATGTGCATTTTACATATTAAAACATACAGCAGCCAAACTAACCCTTTTCAAAAAATTGGATGAATTGTTTCATCAATATTGAGTAAATCTCATATCCAATTCACTTACAAAATGCGCCAAAACGATCAAAACAATTGCCCATTTTCAACTCCATTACTACTAAAACCATAAAAAAAAAATTTCTTCAACTTTTCCGATAAGAAAATCTTCTTTGGAACTTATAATATAAAATTGATTTTTTTTTTATTTTTTTTTTTTCAAAATTAATATTTAACTTTTCAAAATCAAATTTTCCAAACAGCTTCTTTAATGTTTATCATGACTATTTATTAAAATTATTAAACAAGAAAAAAAAATAAAAATGTAAACTGATTACCTCAATAAAAATGTCGAGTATCGCTCCATCCGCCATTCGAAAAATAAAGTATGATGGAATGGATCACTGGGGAGTGATCTCATTACCTCAATCAAGATGACAGTTAATTTCTTTATAGAGGTCGCATCGCTCCCCTCCCCCCCCCCCCCCCTCGGTCTTGCTCTCTCGTCTCTTTAACAACAAAATCAGCTTTTATACATCTATCTGTTCGAATATTTATCATTAGTTTCATTCCTCCTCGCACTTTGGAGGTTTTAACGGTTCCCCGCCTTTGGTCATCTAATGACCACAAAACCCCAGCTGCTACTAGCTAGCTCCCGATAATTTCGTCCAGTAATTAAACAAAAGATCATTTGCCAACCATCTGCAAGACAACCTCGTACAAAGAGGATGGAAAAAGAGTAAACAGATGGAAGCCATTAGTCACACGCAGCACTATTGAGTGCA
Organism: Strigamia crassipes; assembly: GCA_034683725.1. NCBI lineage: Eukaryota > Metazoa > Arthropoda > Chilopoda > Geophilomorpha > Linotaeniidae > Strigamia > Strigamia crassipes. Next base: position 11,589 of record JAQFXT010001935.1, read on the forward strand.
AATATGCAGTTTATTAATCATTGATACTGTCACGTGTTGTGAAAAGAAAGAAAAATGTGCCTACAACGACAGATAATTTCGAATTCAATGCTGAATAAGAATAGATAAATTACAAAAATACTTTTGTCCCAAAAACAGTTTCGTTTTAATGAAATGAATTTGAATATTGCTGTGCTGGACAACCCAAAACTAAAAATTTCGTGTTATCACAAGATTATAAATGCATGGAACTGGGAGTGTATTATGATTGGACTATTGGGATCACGTGATAAGAGGGGTGAGAGGTCACGTGATCTATTAAAATCTGCACAACGTTTTGCACTTAAATTTCATTGGTGCTCATAAAAAATGTATATCAAATCTTAGTGGTAAGAAATTCTTAAAATAGGAAAAAACAGAAGTGAAGTCAATGCCAACATTTTTTTCCCCCCAAACAACAACGAACTTAAATTTCCCTTACACAGTAATTGTTTGCTGACAATAGAAGAATTTATTTTGTAATTTCTCATTGTGCAAATCATAATGTAATAACTGTCAATATCTTCCAGTGTGTGATAGCACCTGGATGGCTGATTCTCTCCGGAACGCAATCCTAACCTTCACATTTCATTAGAGATAACCTCCCTTCTTGACCTCAGAAGATCGCCAGATGCTTCACTATTACAATTAATACTCGCAGAAATACAATTATTACAGTTTGCAGCAGATACTTTTACTTTATAATTATGCTCAGTTTTACATTGTACAGTTCGTGCTCGGTAACTTGACGCTAAATTAAAACGGCGCATCCTATTCTATAAGCAGACAGTTAACCAAAGGCGGATCCAGAAAATATACAAGAGGATGGCCATTTTGGTCCAATTTTCACACACAAACATTGTATATTTTACAAAGTTATAAATAAATGTTGTTAACTGTAGGCTTGTCCAATAATATTAATAAAAACTAGCACTTTAAAGAAAAAAACCACTAGGGAAGGGTTTGACCCTTCTCCCAGTCTATCCATAGACTTGTACCCCAGTCCAATTTTAATTCTTAGACTGAGATAAATAAAACAACTAATTGAAATTCATCCTATTTATTACGGATCAACCTATTAGCGATTTGAAAAGCAAGAATAACTGGGTGGTGAATGAAAAATTCATTAAGGGTGGGAGATTAACAACATTTATTGTCTATAAATACAATTAATATTTTACAGCATAACTGCAAAATATACAATTATATAGCAACATGGCAATAAATGTTGTTAACTATAGGCTCTTCGTAGCTTCCAAGAACAGTTTTAGCAAAATTATCAGAGATCTGCTCAATAGGCTAAGAATAATGTATGAAAAAAACGTTGGCAGATGACCAATTCCTGCAATACCTCGAGTATTGTTGAAACAATGCTTATTGGTATTGCAGGGAAGCTGGCCCAATGTTTTATGCTAGTTTCTTTGGGTACAGCTTTCCTCCAATACCACGAATATTGTTATTGCTCTGAAACCTAATTATTTACACAAGTTTGCCAAAGATGGCACCAACAAATTGCGCAATAATGTAAAGCTTTATAACCCTAACGACGAGTATGAGTGTAAACATTTGGAGCAAGTTAATACAACAGTAGTTGATTCAAATAATTTTTAAAAAAATAAATGGACAATTTCATATCACAATAAGATAATTTAATTTTCCCAGTAAAAAAAATAAATAAACAAATAAATAAATAAAAATTTCATTTGCTGATTAAAAAACGAAAAGAGGACCAAATGAAACAAAAAACAAAAATTACAACAAAAAAATGCACATTAACCAAAAAACTGAAGAAAAAAATTGGAAAATCAGAAAAAATAAAAAATTGGAAATAAATGCGAAAGTATCAAAAAATGCACACAAAAGCACAAAAAAAATCGGTAATAAATGTACAAAGACGCCATAAACATCAGAAAAAATGCACACAGAAACGCCAAAAATCGAAAAATAATGACAAAAAACGCTAAATATCATAAGAATGCACACAAAAACGCCAAAAAATTGAAAAAATGTAGAAAAAAATCGCCAGAATATCGTAAAAATGCAGAAAAAAACCCAACAATCGTAAAAAAAAAATGCACAAAAACGACATAGCAATAATTTGTTTTGTTGGAAGAACCCTAGCAAGCACCAGTGTATTTTGTGTAAACGCAACGCAAACGAGTTAAAAGTTGCTCATCTGATAGGATGAGATGGGGTAGGTTAGGTTAGGTCATAATTTCAAAAAAATGAAGAAAACAAAAGCAAACACCAAAAATGACACTAATAGAATTTGAAAATCATTGAACATTTTTATTTTTAATTGGTGTGTTTTCCATTAAAATAACGAATAAGGTGAGGTTTGAAGAAGGTCAAGGAAGAGGGAATGCTATCCTAGGTAAGAAAATCAGACGAGTGCCAAACTGAAGAAGTGCTAAACTGGGATACAAAACCCAAAGCAAGCTTAACGCTCCTGTGGATTACGGCGCCAGAGACGTTGCCCATGCACATTAGGTGAAATTTTTAGAGGAAGAGGTTTTTCAAGCTCTCAAACAACCTTTTATTTTAGGTTTCAACAAAAAATTTTGGGTGGGAGGGGAAAATCTGAAGAAGTCAATGATTTATATTTAGACAGTCAAATACATTTCATATGCGTAATTCACAAAGAATTTTGGTCAGTTTGCAGTTGATACAAAGAAAAATTAAAAAACTGCTGAGAGATGTCAATAAGTTATTATATTTAAAAACCTTCACTTTTATTTCTGATTAACTCTAAAATAACTGATGAGATGAGGTTGGCAAGAAGGATGTTCAAGATTAACCCCTCACCATTGCTAGGAAAACCTGAGGGGGGGGGGGGGGGCATTAAGTTA
>JAQFXT010001936.1:0-14452 GCA_034683725.1 Strigamia crassipes
TGGAATTTGCTAATGGTGGGGGGGGGGGGGGGTGTTTACTAGTTAGAATAAAAAAAAAAATTTTTTTTTGTTTATTTAAAAAATGTAAAAGAAAAAAAAGGATATTACAGGACTTAATTTATTTTTCGCCTCGATCGTTCATCTAACACAAAGTAATTTCCAGGAGCTTAATCTGTTGTTTTGTTTTTAGTGCGCATTTATTTTTTTTTATTAATTACAGTTGGGATTGATTGGAAGGAAATTGAAAGAAGTGGATTAAAGGGAGAAATTTGTTAGTCTGGTGGTGTTTTGTATAGAATTTGTCTAATTGCTCGTGTTACATGGTGATGACATTTTTTGAGCAGAGGACGGCACGAGGGTGACAAAAAACTATTAATACTAATTAAGAAGTAAAGAATTTGAGCTTTTGTTCTAATTGTAAAGTTGGCCTAATTGTATTTTCATGTTGTTAATTAGTCACTGTTGCAAATTGGAAGAAAAAAATGTCAACTAGGCGAGATTAACCGTCACGAGAAAATAATTAAAATCGTTTAAAATTATTTATTTAGTATTATTATGTTGAAAAGTTGTTTTGTTTACATGAATTTTAGTAATTTTAGTAATATTTCGACAAAGATTTAGATTTTTTTAAACAAATTTTGATATTTATAAACAAATTTTGATATTTATGAACAAATTTTGATTTTTATGAACAAATTTTGATATTTATAAACAAATTTTGATTTTTTTAAACAAATTTTGTTTTTTTTTTAACAAATTTTGGTTTTTTTTAAACAAATTTTGGTTTTTTTTAACAAATTTTGATTTTTTTAAACAAATTTTGATTTTTTTTAAACAAATTTTAATTTTTTTAAACAAATTTTGATTTTTTTTAACAATTTTTTTTTTTTTTAAAACACATTTTGATTTTTTTAAACAAATTTTGATTTTTTTGAACAAATTTTGATTTTTTTAAACAAATTTTGATTTTTTTCAAAACAAATTTCGATTTTTTTGAACAAATTTTGACTTTTATGAACAAATTTTGAGTTTTTTGAACAAATTTTGATTTTATTGGACCAAATTTCTTTTTAGATATTGAAGAACAAATCGAGATGATATAAAATAAAATAAAGTTGGGTGAATGGTATGTGGGACCTGATTGAGCGACCGCCCCAAAGTGATGTGGTCCGTGTGATAGAGATGCCTAGCCAAGCGTATCTTCCCTATAAGCAAGAAACCTTGCGATGCATGCTGGGAGTCCTGTTTGCTTTGCTTCACTAAACCTTAATGGAGTGGGCATGTTTTGCCAGTCAGGTGATTTTCCTTCAAATACACATTGGTTTGACATTTTCCAAAGTGTTCGCTCTGCAAGTGCCGCTTTTCCAAATTCAAACCCGTTGTTGCCCACACAATTAATTTATCTCGATGAAATGTTCTCTAAAACACCAATAAAAAATATTACCAGACTTTTTATCATTAATCAGTTAAATAACAGACGAAGTCTTAAGTTGAAAGGCTCAATTCGGATTACAGTGATTCAATGTTTGTTGACGCAGAAGAATGGACTAATTGAATTTGTGGTGTCTGTAATCACCTGATTTCTTATTTAATTGATCACTTCGTGAGGAAAAAACTTGAAACGATAAACTTCACCCAGACATAGTAGTTAATCATTGTAAATCAGCCTTAAAAAAAAAATTACTTTTTATTTTTAATTTAAAATTTAATGCGAAATTAAATTGCAAATTGAATTGGAATTTATTTCCCAGTTTTGATTAAATCTTTTTTTTTTTTTTTTTTTTTTTTTGTATGTACCGAAACAAATTGTTTATTTTTCCTTGCTTAATCATCCTCCATCACTAATTTTTTCTTTTTAATTAAACCTGGGTTCCATTAATGGGGTCTTTCTCTTTTCTGATAAAAAGGGCGTTTTGAAAACGCAAGAAGTTCATTGGAAAGTTTTAAAATCCTCTGGTGTAATTTAATCTTTTCCAATATCTCTTTTAGACGTCATTTTTCATAGTTGAGTTGAAGTACAAGTTTTCTCCTTACATTTCTAATCTTTATCATGCATGAATTGGTCCAACAGCAAATTTCAAGTGAGTGTAGAGTTGCACAATAAAACGAAATTAGAAGCAAAGCGAGCAGCGAGAGACAGAGAGGAGATAGGTGAACACAAGTCGCCTTACAATTGAATGTCAATGAGTTGTAACTTGAATCTCTTTGCTCTTATTAGCGCAAAAGGCCGCTCGCTTTTATCCGTCTATGCTTTCACACTTTGTCTTTGCTCGCAATTCAAACCACTTATTATTTACTTTTATTCGGGCGGTGAAATGAATTTTGCAAATTTGTCTGGATAAAATTCTCCGCTTCGGTGCTTCGTTTGAGAGGTTAATCACCGAGAAATGAGGAGATTTTGTGAAATTTGTGGTTAGGATTTTTTAGATGGGATTTTTTTTTTCTTCCCGTAGGAATAACATGGAAATGCGATTTTAAATGACAAAACTTTGGATGTTGAAACAGATTTTCGTAGGTGATTTAGTACAGTGCGGTCAGTTGCGTGTAATAAAGATTGGTCGGCATTTCAAGGTTTGGACGTCGGGATGGCAATTTTGAAAAGCGATTTATTTTGGTTGCTTATTGACATGAATAGGAATTGATTGATTTTTAGAATGTTTGTCAGCGAACGACCTCAAAATTAATCACATTATTATCAAAAATAGATTTAGGCATTCTTAACTCATTGTTTTGTTTTATATCTTTGTTTGCAAACAGATAATTGTTGCAAACAAAGATAATTGTTGCAAACAAAGATAATTGTTGCAAACAAAGATAATTGTTGCAGACAACAATAATTGTTGCAGCCAACGACAATTGTTGCAGACAACGACAATTGTTGCAGATTACGACAATTGTTGCAGCCACACAATTGTTGCACACATAATTGTTGCAGACAAAAATAATTTTTGCAGACAAAAATAATTTTTGCAGACAAAGATGATTATTGCAGACAAAAGATAATTATTGAGCAGGATTTTTGGTATTGTTATTACAATGGCATTGGGGACCTGTAAATCTTATTATTTAAGTTTACGGATGTACAAAACAACATGTCTAACATATTACTTTTAATTTGTTGTTAATCTGAGCAGATCTTGCAACGAACATGGCATTAAACAACTGAGTTAGTGCTGTACAGTTGAAAGTTTTTAGTATTGGAAAACAACTCGCAGACCACAATGCAATCTTTATTCGTGCAACTGACAACATAAAAAGAGAAAAGAAATAAAACCACTATCATAAACATAAAGTGTAACAAGGAAATCAGGCAACATTTAAATGGAAACTCAACCTAATCAAAAAAGTTTGACCAAGAGAACAATTAAACAAATTTCTCACTATTTCCTTTAAAAGAAATTTATTTTTGAAGTTTATTTTGGCTGTAAAAGTTTTTAAGTACATCCTCAAGAGTTGTGTGAATATTTGACAAGATGGAGACAACCCACTAGGCATATCGATATTATTTCGATCTCCTGGTACCTCCAAGCTAAATGATGTAGGTACGTAGAAATATACTTTTTTTTTGGCATTTCTAACTACATACACAATCTCTTCACCAATCAAAGTTTTCACTTATGTTTTTCTTTGATTTGACTGATATATTGCTGCAGCCTTTTTTCTAAACAATATTAAAGTGGTGATCTAGTTACTCGAAATATACCTGCGCGGATGTCGGCACCGAGCAGCATTTAACAGTGTTAACATGAGGAATGTAGTCTAATTTCTCAGTGCTCCAAAGCTTGGAGGAAGAATAATATATTTATGGCAACAATGCAACAATGTGAGGCGAGTTGCAATGCGTGTAATGTATGGCATTAGACTTGGGATTATTAGTAGTGCAGTGCTGTGTGAATAATACACGTTCTCAGTTACGGTGTTTGGTCGGAGGAAAATTAAACCATAAATATTAACAGACAAAAGATAAAGCACCTACACACACACATAAAACTTAAGCACTACACACACTTTGCATTCTCCGCTCGATTCACCATCATCATTTAAAAATAATCTTCACTTTCCTGACCTGTGCATGCCCAGCTCTTAGTCAAATCTGCTACAACTTAACATTCATTTTAAATTTTAATTGCAGCTACATAACAAACCGGCACAACAGATGATGAAATATTTTTCCGTAATACTTACGTGTCATTTCTCATTGCTTTTATTTAGTGGATTGAAACAAGCGACAGCTTTAATGTCGATAACATTTGTTTAATTTATATTTTGTAATTGAGTTAAAGAATTGCAATTTGAATTCTCTAACTTAATTTCTGGGCACAAATTGAATTACATCTTTTGTTTTAACTATTTTATCTCCATTTTTTTTTTTACGTATATTTACAAACGACAAATTAGTTAACCAGTGGTGAGTGTCATCTGCATTAGTATTGGCCAGTTTGACTGTCAAATAATGTGTACATTCAAATTGGTTAAGAAAATACTTAAAGTTTGCTTAAATGGATAAAAATAAGTGGGATAAATGACACTATTCAAATGGAGGCGCGTAAGTGGCGAGACAGCCACAAGCAGTGGTGTTAAAATCAGGGGTGCAACGCGTGCGGTTGACACGGCCCGCAAGCCTAGGGGCCCATGGAGAATGAAAAAAGAAGTGTTTTCTTGAATAAAGAGCCCATCAACCCACATCAACCCAGCTTGCCCACTGGCCACAAACGTGACATTTTAGTTGGATTTCGCAAATAGTGGCGGTTTTACCAAGTACGAGGCCCTAGGCAAATGCAGGAGTGCAAAGCCCTCCCCCACCCCACCACCCCCTCTCAAAAAAAAAGTCATCCCTTCAATTTTTTTTTTATCATTTATTGTATTTTTTCGATTAAGAGCCACCTTCGAATAGTAGCCACAGTTAAAATTCGAGGGCACAAATGAACGTTTGTTCTATGTTTGTTTTAGTCTTAAAACTAACGTAGAATGAATGAAAAGACTGAAATAATATGGCCAATATTTTATGGTTCATATTTGCATTTGATGCAAATTTTTGGAGATTTTTTATAAAGTTTTTTGGCGATTTTGTAGAAAATGCTCCGCTTTTTAACTTCCTGTTTCATTGTCATTGTGCGTCAAACATCGTCTGGAGGTTTTGTTGGTATGCTGATTTAAAGCCAGTCATAATATTTACAGGAAAAGAAAGAGAAGCTTAGTGACATCACTTTTTGCAATGCTACCTTCTGACGCACAATTCTTCAGTTTGCAGCCAGTATATTCAGGTTTACAGACAGAATAACTGCGTCACTTTGATTAATGACAAATAAATCAAAATCTGTCAAGTGACCTGCCGTAAAAACAACATATCCAGAAGTTTAAAAAACATATTAATCTTCTACCTAATTCCAAGCATATCTCCTGGGGCCACTTAAAATTCCCTAGTAAATCGTGGACTTATCCTCTTTATTGTAATTCCTGACAAAGAAGCAGTTGTCTCTTTCCCTAACAAATTTTTTTGTGCAAACATTCCCAACCAGATTAAATCTAAATCTAAATCTAAATAGTTGTGTCGTTTCTCCTTGTGTCCCCAGCGAGATGCCCGCATTCTTAAAGCAAAAATCTTATTGCATTGACAACAAATGACACGAGTTTTGCAACGGTGGCGCCACAGTCTACGCAAACGGCGCTCCACACGCAAATTGTAATCACTTAATCAGATATTTATTTTCCGATGTTTTCCTTTTAATCTTCGAGAGGAATATGTTTGGTTGCCTAGCAGTAGTAAATAAATTTAAGTCGGGAGGCAATCCTTATAAACGAGTTGTTTATCTCTATTTTCCAATTGCAATTCCTTTTCGATTTACGTGGAGAGCTAGAGCCCAAAACCCAATCAACATTGAGGGTGATTTATTACACCGTCCGTATGTAGGCATAGGCGATTGGGTAAGTTTCTTTTCTATTTTATTCTTAGTTTAAACTCAACTGTTAAAATGCACTCGGAGTCCATTGTGGAGTTAACTGTAGCTTTCTTTAATGCAGCATGAAATTGGATGCCGCCTGGTGAAAATATCCGCTAATTCCACTCAGGTCTAGTTTTCTCACTGTCATTCCACTCATTACCTGCGAATGCGGTTGGAGTTGAAATTCCAAAGAGGTTTTAATTATTATTAAAAATTTTCATTCTTACTCCACATTGGATCGAGTGGCGTGAGTCAACAAGTAAACATGTTGATTTTAACTGTTGCCCGAGTGTCGTCAATTTCGCAGTATCAAACAAACAATGAGCGAATTAAGACAAACAAACACGATTGATTTTATATCGCGAGCGCAGATCTCTCTGTTGGATTTTGAGAAAATCGTTTTCCTTTGTCTCGTTGTTGTCGTCGAGTAAATTTGTCTTGTGTTTCATAGTGTCGTAAACGCAACAAAAGGTGAAGTTGATTTACCCAAGATGGGAGCAAATCTCACGATTCACTTGGTGCCAACGTCTCCTTTATTGGCGACTAAAGTAGTTGACTTTCCTCCATCATTCTGCTTTGCAAATAAGTGTAAGGGAGGTCATGTGGCTCTTTATTCCACGTGGTTTGCTGCTTCGTTTTTCGGCACGAAGAAAGAAAGACGAGAAAAGAGTTTTTGGCTGGTATTGGAGAATTGTTCACACGCGGTATTCTTTGAAGAGTTCATCGGTTGGGTTGAATTAAGCCGTGTGCACGTGTGGCTGCTCATCGAAACCTTTGCCCCGAGCGGCGATTCAAAATTGGACAAGATCTGTTGGGGAGAATCTTTGAGAGGAAGAAGAGAAAAAAGAAGCGGAAAAAAAAAGAGGAAATCTAAAAGTTGCTTGAGGGAGGAGAAGTAGAAAGAGCTAGTTCAGTGCCTGAATTGTGAGTGAAGTGGAAAATGTGTTGAAGGGCTGTAAAGTAAATAAGTGAGAGGAACACGGACAGCAATAGCGTTGCTGGACGCCGGGTTACAGCAGATGGCGGTTGGACCCACACTGACACAGTTGGCAAGGGTGGCTTTAGTGGACTTCAATTGAGTGTCTTTTGGTGTGGAAGGAAGGATTTTAACACTTTTTTTGTTTGTTTTGGCAAAGTTGTTTCTGCCAAGTTTGTTTTTCTCAACTTTGGCTCAATTAATCCTTTTTCTGATAGTGCCACTTAGGCTATACGGATTGGATGTGGAATTCGTTTTATTGTTTTTAAATTGCGCTCGTAATTTCGAATTATTAACGCGATGTTTCTACAACACCTTTTCCTGATTAAGTTAGTTGTGTCGAAATGCCAGATGCATTTGCAGGTGCTAGGGTGAAGCAATTAACACTTTTCAATGTTTACGTTTAGTTTATTTTTGTAGTCATGTACAGAGAAACGGTCAAATTTTATGTCTTTTGAAGCGTTGCTGTTTTACCGTGTTTCGAGTAGCTGCTTCGGCAAGTGCTGTTTGAAACTCAAACAAACACGCAGTGAAAGGATAGATGTGGAAACTGGAATTTTAGAAAGGGTAATGGGGTGTTTTGTTACCCCATTTATTGGTTTTAGTTTTTTAGTTTTCTATTATGCCTCTCCTTATACGTTTAACAACGAATAAATTCAGTTTTAATTTGCATGCTAAGATGTCCGGATCTATTTTTAGTTACTCCGTCAATCCACTTTGTCATTTTGTTTGAACACAACAGATGGCGAGCAGCGCAGAGAAGCCAAGGCGGATTTATGCCTAGGTGCAATAGGCGCGTGCCTAGGACCTCTAATTTTTAGTGGCCTGAAATTAAATTCTAATATTCTCAACAAAAACATAATTGTAGTATTAGGCCCTTTGCGGATTGATAGGTTCTTGCAGTCGCAGGGATCCCCAAACTCTAAACAAAAATGTCTGGATATATATATAATATTCAAATTAGGATTCCCAGACCATAAATCCACCTAGGGAAGCGCCAAGACCTTTCCCTACATGCTCTTTAAAGTACTAGATATTTTACTATTTATAGGACAAGCCTTAAGGTAGGTTCACACTTGTGTTCACACTAGATGCAATGCAAGATAAACGGACGCAACGTAAGCTGGTTGCGTCGTTGCAACACAAAAAATTCTTGTCGTAGATTTCAACTTCAAGTTGAAGTTGTGGTAAGTACGCAACGCAATCAACCAACCAATCACAATCAACCTCAACACAAAATGGCGGTAAAAACGCAACATCTATCGCTTAAGTTTTGTTCACACATGTCCTAGTGTGTGAACAGACATTGCGTCGCGTTTGACTCGTTTTTTTGTTGCGTTGCGTTTAGCGTAAACACAAGTGTGAACCTACCTTTAAGTTAACAACATTTATTACTATTTATATAATTTATATTTTGCATCATCAATATCCAATTTTGCAATGTATATCCAACAGGGCTATAAAATAAATAAAGATTTCTCGAATCTGGATTGACCTTCAGGTGTAACCAACGTAATAAAATGTTTTCAAGTGGTTTTGTTTGTTTGCAATTTCTTTTTCAAACAATGTGCGACTCATGATGAATTCAGCGGTTTGGCTTTTTTACTGCGAGGAAGCAGCAAACCGCTTGCCTTGTGACCCTCAACATCTGCTTGGCTGTTTGAGCCGTTGGCCATGTTTTATTTCAATCAAGTCAGGAGCAGAGCGCAGAGGCACTGCAAGATCTGAGCCGAAGCCGATTTGGCAGCGTCTAATTTTGGCATCAGTGGTTGATTTCCCCTAGGACTTCCCTTTGCCTTGCATTGCAAACTCCACAGTTTGATGATATGGGAGAAGAAATCTCCAAGTGCGAAATCCATTTTGAAAATTTTACCTATTCCAATATTAGATTACATTATTTATGTAACAAATTCGATTGTGCCAATTTATCGTTCAATTTACCGCTCGAATTTGAAATAAAGAGATGTGTGGCGCTGTTCAACTGCGGCATAATGTGGAAACATTGTGCGAGTGTTAGTTCACTCTTAATTAAAGCCATTTACGTTTGAATTTGTTTGAGGGAAGTTGTATAGTCAGATGAGTGAGTGTTTGGTGTAGATGCGAGTCGATTTACTCTCCAATAGGTTTGCTAATTAACGAATGTCACATGCACCCAAGGCCAGCTTCCTTCGTCGTCACCCAGCAGTCTTGTGTGCAATGTTGTCACGTGAATAAGGCCTTGGATTAATTATAGGCCTTAAGCGAATTCATGGAGATGCCTTTTATTTACGAATCGAGTTAGTTGTGTTATTTATTTACGTTATCTAAAGTTGTTCGAATGCTCCCACAAGAAACATCACTTTCACTGATACAGGAGACGCGCGCTAATTAATGGTTTTAACGGTTCTGCGGGCCTAACATCTAACATCTTGATATTAAAATGGAGGGTCTTATTCGAGCTGATAAATCATTTAAATCAAATTCAATTAATCAGCAGGTGCTGGTTTGTTTATACTGGTTTTGGTGTTTTTGCGTGATCAGCAAGAATTAATGTGAGATTATTTTGCTTTTGTGACTTTTGTAGTTACCTGGGGATTGTGGGGGTTTTAATTTGCGAATTTTGTGTTAAAACTTTATAAGAATTGTCATTACACTGTTTTTGTCGTCTTTTGTGTGTTAAATTTCGTCTGGAATGCAGTTTGATATCTACTGTCATTGTTTTAATCACATCGAATGTGTGTATGTATTTAATCTTCTTGTTTTCCGGTTTAAGTTTATTGTTTTAATCGATTTTTGATTATAACAGTTAATATTTTTGTCATTTTTAAATTTTTTTTTAAATTTTTTAAATTTTATTTTGAATGTAGTTTGATATCGTGGTTAGTTGCTATTCTGGTTTGATGCAGTTTGAACATACTGTTACGTTATGGCTGTATTTGGTGTCCATACAGAAACACTAAAAACGGAAAAAAACGTAACAGAATTTTTTTAACAATATAATAAACTAAAATAAAAGGGAGGAAAAAATATCTGATTGTTATCGATGTTGCAAAAAGGAGCTTAACTGTCATTGAGATTATGTGATATGATTAGATTACCGAGTTGTTGGCAATATAATAATCGAATCAGTAGCTTGCCTTTGAGGATAATCAGCTAACTGAAGAAGCAGCTTTTTGTCACATCGCAAGTAATCAATAAATTATCTCGGTGGAGTTAATCAGAAAACACGATGGCGGCGGGGTGGGGATAGGGTTAGGTTGTTGTGTTGTTTGATATTGTGGTCGCAGTTTATGGAGTAGCGGGTGTCTGCTTGCACTCGCTGAACTTTACCACGCTCCCGCGCGCACTAAGTGACGAGTTTTTGTTTCATTGCTGATGGTTTCTTCATTTCTTCTTCTCCTAAACTAGTTAGAAAACATTGGTCGCTTTTTTCCGATTTTTATTATAATCCAAATTGGAAACCAACAGAATTGTTATTTCCGGTCAAGGAGTTTGTGTTTTCCGTTTGGATTCGTATTTTGCCTTTACACTAGACTGGGTTTGAAATTTGGTCCGTTTATCGATACGTTTTGACACGGTATATAGCAGGACGAAATGGCGTCGTAAAAAGAAAACCAATAGCACTGTTTTGAGACGACGGCTGAAAAGATTTTTTTTTTTTTTTGGAATCCTTTTTGCACTTATTTTTTTCTTTTTTTTTTTTTAGGGCGACAGTGTCTAAAGGTGTCATTTGCTCTTTATATTGATATAGCTGGAAGAGGCTTTGGCCAAATGGCTATCATCTTCCACTTCATTTAAGAGAATTCTTAGCACCGCTTGATGTTTTCATCAAGAAATGGATAGGTGTAATGAAAGATGGTTTAAAGGTAGAGAGAATGGGTGCTCAAACAATTTGATGAGAGTTTAATTAAAAATCTTTTATGCTTAAGCAAAATGGTGTTGAAGGGATTGCAAGTTCTTAGTTTGTCTTTTCCTAGTGGGAATTGTGCACGTCAATAGTTTTAGCTTAGAAATGTAATTACAAAGACATGCATAATGTATACACTACGGGGTATTGTTTTATACCGAATAGATCTCTTGCGTAATACAGTTCTTGTATAACGATTGGGAAATTGTTGATGAATTGTTGTACACAGGACTACATATTAAGGTTTTTTTGGGTCTTAAAGATATTTTTTTCAGGGGTTTTAGTGCTGTATATAATTTTTGTTCATCTTCACATTCTCCCATAAGGCAGCGTAGGAAAATATGGAGATTTTTTTGGCCGTAAGTGTACTTCCTAAAATGTTGTTTTTGTTTAGTTGCTATTCACGTCACTAACGCTACACGTCTCTTGCTCCACTGAATCAGCAATAGTATACTCAATTACTCGAGGAGCAGTTGGAATTATCACCCCTCTTCTAATTTCTTAGCTCCCCCTATTGCTGTGATCAGGAAGCCGCTTGATTGAATAATAAGGGCGCAGAAACCATTCCATTATAACCAAGCACAAAGTCCAAGGGGTTCTCGAGCTTGAAACTAAAAACTGGAAGTGGAAAATTAGCGTTAAGGTTAACTTTTTACGCAATGTAAATAAGCCTGTGTGCATGTGATCAAATGAAGATTTGATTGGCTTTCATTGGTCACGTGTTGTTATTGGTAACAAAGGAAGTTTAAAATGGCGCAGTTTAGCCAATGGGCACCTACCTGGTAAGTGGTAATAAAAAATCGATGGTTTGGATTTTATTCATACAGGTGACAGGCCCGGGCTTTGAATACATCGCATTAAATGGTCAATTCTTCTATTTGCAAGCAATTGATTAATTTTTTTTTTAGATCCCATGAGGTTTGGGTCATATACCCTCACTCGTTTTTAGCTGCTTACATTTTGAATTTGACGACTTGGGATGAGTAAGGATAATCAGGGATTTAGTCTTGTCTGGTGACGGCGATTTGACGGTGGAAATCCCTATCGATGGCACATGACTGCGATTCTGTTGGAAGTCGAGCCGGTGTGCTGTGGCATAGGGAGTTGGCATTGGGATGCAGGTTGAGTGAGAAAAAAGTGAGCAATCAGCCTTGGGGGAAGAAATTTTTTCAATAATGCATGAAATGTACTTTCTGCCTTGGTTATGATATACTTAATGGCACTGAACAGTCTTGGGAATAGTATCTCAAGTGATTGAGATGTATTTTTTTTTTTTTTAAATCTCCGCATGTCATTTTTCTTCTTTATTTTGATGGCACAGTTAAAATAATTGGGAAAAATATTAAAAACAAACAAATAAAAAGAAAAATAAGTTTTTTGTGTAAATACTTTTACTTTGCCACTAAATAAACGGAAGTTGAAAATGTTTCACTTCAACGCATTGTTGCTTTGTTTTATGCTGAAGCAACAACGCATGCGTGTGAAGTTAGCTTTACGGTGTGACGCAGCTGGAAGTTGAAACATTCGGTCAAGTTAAATGAATAAATAAATTGTGCGAATTTTGATGTTTGTTGGGATGTTCGAGGACGATTTTAAAGTTTTCAAGCATGAAGACGCGTGTCCCTAAGAGTTGCAATCTTGTTGATAATTGAGAAGAGTTTGACAACGTCTTGTTTGAAGTAGACAAACAGAGTGATATTGGAAAGGGTCTATTTCTTGGGAGCTTGTCAGTAAACAAGCTTTTGCTTCCTTTCTAGCAATTTGCTTTAATGGTTTTCCCCTTTGGCTCGGCCTCTTACCATTCTCTTTTCTCCTCTTCTCCTCTCTCCTCCTTTTCTGTGAGTTGCTTTGCTGCACTCAGCACAAAACTTGACGCAAGTGGGAGTTTGTTACATGCACAGACGGAGATTGTCTTCTGCCTAATGTGTCGTCTCGTTGCTGAGCTTGACGGAGACATTTGCATAATTCCGTTAGGTTTGATATTAAAAACTTGAAGCTCACGTGTAATTTGTATGAAAATGTATACATCTGCCAGAGGTTAGTTGAAACTGAGCGACATCTGCTGCACTGCAATGGAGATTGTAAGCAGTAATGCTCGGACAACAAGCATCGTCTTCATTTTATTTCAAAATGGATTTTTGCATTTGACTCAATGGCAAATAGTGCACATAACTTTAAAACGGCTTTAAAACATTAGCCCTATGCTATAATAAACGAATAAAAGTTCTCATCAAATCTGCAGTTTGCATTAATCACTAAATCGGCCATTTTTGATGCCCACAAGTGCAATATTTTGTTATTTTTACACCATTTAACATTTTCTACGTAGAAACAATGTCAAGTTTTTAGCAAGCATTGATTATTGAAGTTTTTCCAACAATTTCTGTTGATAGCTGCAACAATTTATCATTTTTCCTATAACTGCATGTGTTGCAGTTGTCATTAAGTAGCACTTAACTATTTGTAAAACTTGTGTGTTTTGACACTGAGTTAATGCAGCATTCCGCACTGTCGATATCCCACTTTAAGATCGGCTTAAGAGAATTAGTCGGAGGCAAATCGTGTTTGCCAATGAAGAATTAGTAGTATGATTATTGCGTGTCAAAATATCGCATACGTGTTATCGGTAAAAGGCTGAGCAGAAGGAACAGCGTGTATATTTGTGTTTGTCACATGCACGGGGCAATAAGGCATGAGAAAATAAATATCCAACATGTCTCAGATGACAGTGGATTTGGTGGTAACAAAAGCGCACTACGTTATGCCGATGAAATAAATCATCGGCCATCGGCCTGGTCAAATCCGTACACATAAATAATTTATGAAGCTGCTTGCCAAGTCCATGCCGTAATATGGTATAACGCGGTGCCACTGGGAATAATGTGACGATGTAGACGATGCAATTTATATTCTATTTTTGCGTGATTGCAAGACAAGAGCCATACATTCGCTATTAAGCGGCTAAAGCCGAAACCGCTTTGCGAAAGTAACTAAAGTGATATAAACGGCGGACAATAGAAGAATGGATAATTAACAAAGCAAAGCTCATTATAGACATTAAATATTGCACATTGTTTGAATAATTAATATTGACATTGTCTATTGATGTTTGCCATCTACATTCAAAATTGTAATCTATATAACAATATCAGTGTTGTATACTGTTGGATAATAATAAATTAAGCCGTGTACATTGTAATGAAAAAATCAATTGTATGTTATGTTACTATGGAGCTGTATGATATGTACGAATAAAATATACAGTCATATAGATGAGAAGACAAAAGGGCTAAATTAAGCATTGTATACATTATTGAATAAAACATTTGTTTTGACTTGAACGTCAACTTGTAACAAAGAACCTTGGTACCTTGATGCTAAATTCATACTGCGCAGCCCATTCTGCGCGTACGATTTCCAAATTCCAGTTGTTATTTAGCAATATTAGGCTTAATATTAAGCCTAATAAAGCTAAAATAAACTAAATAAACTCATTAACAAAAGAGTAATTTATAGTATTGTGTCAAAATTTTGTTGTTATTTCCTTTGGATGCAACTATACTCTGTTTTGCAAAACTTACGACATACTCCCATTGGTTGGGCATATCACAAGCTCAAGGATACATGTAACTTGATCATGTGATCATT
>JAQFXT010001937.1:0-14439 GCA_034683725.1 Strigamia crassipes
GAACACTGGCTCTGGGAATCCTTCCAATCGGAGGATACAGGAACTGGATACCCAGGACACTTTTGCTGTCTGGGGGGTTGAAGGGGTGGTTAATCCCCAACAGGTGTTTAGCATCTTTGCCAATTCTATTGAATTGGCGCAAAACTTGACGGAAGATATTTTATAGTTGAAAATGTAACTAGAGTGTACTTTTTCGGTTCTCTATGCATAAAACGAATGTTTGTTTTTGTTGTCTTTTTCTATAAACCATCAATTTATGAGTTAATGGAAAAACTGACGTCATTAGACGCAATCGCGCCATCTAGTGTCGGATCTTTAACTTGAATACGGTTTTAAACCGTCACAATCTGGCATCAAACGCGGTTACAGAAAGATATAATAAGACCTTAGCTGAACATCTGCTACATTATGTAAATAAAGACCAAAAGGATTGGGATGCATGGGTTCCATTCGCTGTAGCAGCTTATAATACAACTATACACACAAGTAGCAATGAGAGCCCTTACTTCCTCCGGTAAGGTAAGCAGCTATATTTACCATTTTTGTTTGACCCAGCACCAACTCAACCACATTATGCTATGGAAACTAATTACAAAAAAGAATTGGTGAGAAGGCTACATTAAGCTTATCAATTAGCTCAGGCCAGTTTATTGAAAGCCACTGAGCCAAGAAAAAAATATCATGATAAGGATGCAGCAGAAGTAACTTTTAAAGTAGATGATTGGGTATATTTAAGTAATCCAGTAGTAAAGCCAGGGTTAGCAAGGAAACTTACTTATAAATGGAAGGGACCATATCAAATAGTAGAACAAACTTTCCCTTTGAATTTTAGGATTGAGGGCTTATTTAAAAAAGAAACTCTTCATGTGCATGCAAACAGACTGAAGATAGCAAAAGGTATTAATGTTCAACCAGATAATGTCACAAACCAGTCAGCTCAGATAAACTTTTTGGAGGATGTGTGGGACCAATAATTAGACTTAATACAGCCAATACGAAAAAGGGAACAGCCTATAGTGCTACCAGAACCTCAAACTTTACCCCCACCGCAAAGTCACCATTAACTTCATAGTAAAGGCCCAGTTGCAGAATTGCCATGGGTCATGCCTTCTAGTAGGCTACGCCTAGTTTTAGAGGGAGAGGAAAGTGATAGTGATTAAAATTTGTAGCTTGGACAGGGCTTAGATAGGTCTTTTATACATTTTGTGTTTTGCTTTCATTATTATGTTGTTGTTTTTTTTTATCATGTATTTATTGTCATTTTATTTTATGATTTTAGAATATGGGTCCCTATTTCACTATGTTACTTGGCACAGGAATTATTCTGGCAGTAAATTCTTTTTACATGGACCAGGGAGTCATATTTCTGAAAGAAGGAAACTATTTATTTACGGGAGACAGTTGGACCATAATGATAGATATCGGTTTTGAAGAATATGATGAAGCTATTTTGCAAGTATCTAAGAAATTACATGAATTTACGGTTATAATACAAAACTTAGAGCAATCCACAGAATATGAGATATCACTCTCTAAGGTACTACAGAGTGAAATGGAAGAATTAATAGATGGTATTTATAGATTAAAAGAAAAATTTTTTAACATAAGGGATAGAATTACAATTTGAAGAGAAAAAAGAGGATTAATTTTTTTTGTCGGAAAAGCAATGAAGTTCTTATTTGGGACACCAGAAGAGGATGATACAATAATGTTGTGTAATAGAATAGACAAGTTAGAATTAAGGGCTGGAAAGATTCATCATTTGTTAGAAGAACAGGCTACATTTTTATCACATAATATTGAGCAAACTGAGAGAAATAGAAAAGCATTTGGAAAATTAGCTCAAGAAGTTTTAAAGTTTTAACAGAGAATGGAAATAATAGAAAGATTATCATTTTTTAGTCTAGGTATAAGGAGAGTTGAAAGGTCAGCTTTGGCTATTTCCCATGAAACAGGAAACTTGAAAGAGGCTTTAAATCTATTGTTACAACGGAGGTTGAGTCCTTATTTTATTTCCCCAAAAATCTTTCTGAAAATATTAAATGAAATTAAAAAGCAATTACCAAGAAATTTAGATTTAGTAGTACCATCAACAGAGGATAATTTATATCAATATTATGAAGGTGTAACAGTATACGCAATTGCTAGTATTAATAGACTGAGCTTAGGTATCAAAATTCCGCTTTGTTCTGCATTAGGTCATTTTGAAATATATAGAATTTTGGCTTAATCTATATATGATAATAAAACCGGGTTTTCTGTTTATTATTCGACTCTTTAAAAATTTATAGCTGTCTCTGCAAGGTGTCAAAAATATCGATTTCAAATTTGTACACCAGAGGAATCCATTTATAGATATCCATATAAAAATTGTGAATACGTGCTATTTTTGAGAGATGTTAGCATAATTCCAAAGAGTTGTGAAAGAAAAGTTATTTTAGGACATTGGCTAACATTTTATAAATTGAATAATGAAGGCTTATGGATATATAGTATAGCACAAGAACAAAAAGTTGTAGTGGGTTGCCCTGAAGAGGGAGGCTATGGGACAGTAAAAACTTCAAAGATACTTACTATGGGAGTGGGTACTTACTTTAGGGAAGGGATTTTAACTTTCATCATTTTTCCAAGGGACTGTTTTATTAAATTTCAATAAGCAAAACTTCTCTGTCCCATAATTTATTTGATCCAGAATTTATGCTTTTAACACAATTAAAATTAAAATCAAACACTTCAGCCATTCGAACATTGTTCACAGACATGGGAGGTAATTATACACGGGGAGATGGAGTTACAATGAATTATATCCGAATGGAGTTTAGTAGACTGAAAGAAGATGAGTCGGGTTACATCATGCATAGAAAGTCCAGTTATCACATTCCGACTATTGTCAATATTACTTTGACCTTGCTTATTATTGTTTTTATAATTTGTAGTATTATATGGATAAAATGAAATAAAAGATATCCTAGCTTAAGACACAGAAATAGGAATAATAGAAATAGACATAAAGGAAATAAGGAGAAAGATATCAATATGGATCTAACTAGTACTAGATTAGAAGAAGAAAGAGAAATTAGCTATGAAAGGGATCATACTAGTTCAAATGTTTCAATTGAAGAAGGGGGGAATCAAAGAGGGACTCCAAAGAGAATAATAGAAGCCTAGAATTTTTATATATATATAATTTGTTTTTATTTTGCTTTGCTTTGCTTTACTCTGAGAAATTGTTAGCATGCTCTATTTAAACAAAGTATTAAGTGAAAGATGAACTTGAATTGTTTTGGAAGAATTTTAATAGTGGTTGAGAATGTGAAACCGAATACGGATAAAGTAAACTCAGGAACAAGGATCGAGTGACAGTGAAATGGGAGGAGTTTGGAAGATGGTATAAAGAAACGCACAAGTGGAAACAAAATAGAACATTTCCAGATGGCAACCGGCGGAGGAAAGAGGCTGGTGACTTTATCATCAAAAGGTGATGTGTTAGTTACCATCCAGAATGACCAATTTTTGCAGCCAGCCCAGGAAAAGAATGAAGGAAAAACATCCTCGTCAAACTGAATGACAAGATGATGTATGCAGAAATTAAAACTGCCGTAAGGAGGAGTCAAGCCCCAGCTTGTTGCCTGGAAGAAGGAAAGGAGTGTTGGGTAGAAATTGGAAATGACTTCCTAGACTGGTGCGTGTTTGAAGAGGGGGATTTCCAAAATGTCATCCTTGGGAATGACTTTGTGAACAGACATCACGTGGAAATAGATGAACTGAGAGGAGAAGCGAAGATTAAAGGACACAGGGTGCCCTTGGAACAGACGTGTAAGAAGAGGAGAGCGTTACGTGAAGAGAAATGGAATTGGGACACCCGACACCCGAAGAAAAAAGAAGAGAAGTGAACTTTTTGATTGAGTTGTGATTGTGTAAAAAAAAAAAAAAATAAAAAAATTTATATTTTATGCTTTGTTTTGATTTCTCTCTTTTAAAAAAAAATAAAATAAATTTTTTTTTATGTTCAACTTGCTTGTTCATTAAAAGTGTTTATTAGTTTCAGGGAGAGAGGATGGGAGATTTTCAATTTTACATGTTCTCTTTATTTTATAGAATTATTATTATAATGTATACTGTTATTATTATTTCAAATATGAGTCATTGTGAGCTCATGTTGTTTTGTCTGTGTATATCGGAGATGGCATGTAAAGCATATTACTCATGCCATTTTCATGTAACAAGTTGAATGTATATTTAAACCCATTGAGTTACAATAAAGTCAGTACCCGCTTTGCTTTTGCATAGAAAAGCACCTCTTCTCTTCAACTGAGACACACGAGCAGAACATAGTCGTTTTTTTATTCGGTTTTCACAAATCAACCAAGAAGAACCCAATCGTAGTGATCAGCGCGGATCACCACAGAGGTCGCTTGCACGGGGTCCACAGGAGACTCGCAAGGCAGTCTGCTTGGGGAGACCATACGTGTAAGACCGTTTTCGGCTTGTTCCACGTGTTCCTTACAAACCGGCAATACTGCGTGGCGACTCTCGGACTTGTGTGCCTGTTTTGCGGGCCACAGGGACTGGAGCGCCTCAGACATCTGCACTATGCATTACTAGTGTATGGCGCTTTAGAAATAACCAGGAACTCGCTGGCCACGCAGTCCCAGATTGCATGACCAGCGGTCAGGAACTTTAGGAATAATGGTACAAGTACAAAAATATATTAAAACAATCTATGATGTCACTGTTGGGATGTAACATTCTTCCTCTCCTAAGTCTAACAATTGTGTCTTCATGTCCAAATGCTTAGGGGGTTTGCAAACTCTGAACGATCGTCGAGGAGTCATTTCTTGTGGTCTATTGAACCTATCGGGATGGTCTGCAACTGCACTTAATTGATTTTGATTTGCCAATTCTGTTGGATATATGGATCCAATCACTACTTGCTCTCGTCGTGACCTGCTTGGAAGAAGTGTTGCAACATCAGTGGCTATGATGGGAACTCATTGTTGCTCTTGTAACTGTGGTAATTGAATTGGTTCTGCAAATGCAGATATGCGTATTTCCGGTGCTTGCAATGATGATGATGGTGATGATGATGATGATGATGATGAAAATGGACTTATTTCAGTTACCTCAAATGGATGTACACCTATCTCCCGAATTACACGGAAGATAGGTTCTGCATAAAATTGTGTAAATTGAAATCTTGGATTTTGCTAAGTAAAATCGTGTAAAACGAAAATAACCCCGAAATGTGCATGATTTAAGCATTTATTTAAGTAAAACAAAAGTAAGACTGTGACCGCCAGGCGGCCACTGGTCAACGTTCGCGGCCCCCAGCGCAGTTCTTTAGCGATAGGTGGAGCTGCAACCCACTGCAGACCAATGGAGGCCCAGCCAGACCGGAAGTTGCGTGCTCGGGGTCTCCAGAGTGCCTGATGGGCAGTTGTATCTTCGCCATGGCCAGCGATAGTCTTTTGGGCTATCTCCCATGTGCAAAGGCGACCCCAACGATGCACGGCGACTTCTGGTCATGTGTGTCTGCTGTGCGGACCGCATAGACCTGACCGTTCGTTCTGTTTGCGCCATGTGCGCGTAACACATAGGCGTGAGAGACACTCGACCAAGTTCTCGCAGGCCATGCGGGCCACGACGGCGTGAGCAGCGGTCAGGAATACTAGGAAGGAGTTGCGGAACTCCTTGCAATAAGAGACCACACGTAAGGTGCACTAGCCCCTAGACACGACCATTCAATAAAGCTTATACTGCATTTAAATAGTGCGTCTTCGTGTTGTCTTTCATCATGTGACCGTCTTCGATCACTAGAAAAGGGAAACGTTACGTCCTTCGCCGCATGTCACCGATTGATGGCGCTGCGGCGTGGTGAAGGATGTGGGCTACGGAAGTCGTCCCCGTAGCGCAAGTGTGGACAATGGCCAGTCCAACGCGTGGAGTGGAGACAGACAGTTGTAGCACTGTCATGTCTGCGATAGTCCACAATATGCGGGCCGACTCTCCGATGCATGTGTCGGCTATGCCGACCATGGGGACCTGAGCGTCCCAAACTGCCTTGCCTTCATAGGCAAGGCCGAAATAGATATTTGCCATCACTGACCATGTGGCCCATGGCCGCCATGGTCAGTGGTTAACTTTAGAGGGGCTGTACACACAGCCCCTGCATGGGAAATGCACTTTAGGAGCACTAACCCCTAGACAACCTGTAATAGAGCCATTTATAAACATAGTGCTGTCTTTGGTGTGATTTCTTATTAGTGTGTGTTGTGTCCAGCGTCCTTTGGCCCTCCCCTGGTCAGGATACGATGCCCAAAGACTCACAAATTATACTTAGTTTATAAAACAACAAACAGATTTTAATTTTAATTTTTTTTATTGCTTTTAAATTTTTTTCCTCTAAATTTCCACAAAAACAACTCAAGTTACATGTTTATGTTGGAATCCTTTTATTTACTTGATTAGAACTGTAAAACTGTGGAAATCTTTCATTGTCGCAATCAATCTGTGTTACAAACAGACGTTTATGACGTTTTTTTGTGTGCAGCCAATAGCAGCAATCCGCGGGAGGGCGCTATCTTATTCTCTCTCTGCCTTGGTCGTTGTCGAAGGATCGTCTCGCATCGCAATGTGGTCGTTTCGCAGTAGCTGTGCCGGTTGCCAGTACCTTATTTTACTGTCCGACTGTATTTTTAAATTAGTAATCATCACCATTTTTGCTCGTTAATAATTCAGTAGCATACTTCGCGATTATTTCTGTTAACGATAATGGCATAGCATGAAGTCGACAATTCATTGTTCGCCGCCATTTTTTTTCTTCACCACGTAATATTTTGTCCGCCACGAAAGGTCGTCAAAATCTTGTGGTCCCGCAGTCGTTTGTATGTCTGGTAGCCTTTAATTTTATATTTATTTAATCTGTAATCACTATCACGCAACATGAAATGGTTTTTTGTGGCTATTCTAAGATTTTACTCTCTCGCCATATTTTCTTTGCGCCACGTGATACAATTTGTACACATTGCTGGTCCGGTGTTTTACCTTGAATTTTACGACTATTAGATGATTTAATGGTTGAATGGGGCAGAAAATTCAAATCTCTACCTCCTCGTGGTTATCCCTGGCCCACTGGGCATTCGATCCAATGGCACAGAATGAGAGCTCTGGTTGGTTTAGGTTTTTCTCATCTCTTAGATTTTTAAAAGATAATTTGGTATTATAAGACTGCATTCCATTGTATGAGCGCAGCATTTATCAAATACAAAATTGGTACTGTAAGACTGCAATCTTGTGTGAGTGTAGCATGTGGCAATTGTGCATTCTAAATCAAGGTATACAGATGTATATTTTCCTTATGGTTGGTATCTATTCAAATAACTAGTTCAATACGCTAGTGTATTTGATTGATTGTTCCATTGTGATATTGAAATTTGATGTGAGAAATTGTATATTTTTTTGTAACTGCGTTTCGCAGTGGTATAAAATATATAAAATACAAGGAAAATTACAGCTATTTTAAATATATTTTCTTAAGAATTTGAATCAAATTGTTAAATCGAAAGAAATTGTGATTATAAACGAAATTGAATTTATTTTTTGAAAGGTGCTAAATCAAAATTGTGTATATAAAGACTGTATAAAAAGGGAGTTAAGTGCAGTTAAAACATAAAATCAATAATTTTTTTTTACAAGGGGGACTAACAGGAATTATCCTAGCCAACTCTTTCTTAGACATCATCTTACACGATACGTACCTATGTAGTTAACCACTTTCATTATGTTCTATCAATAGGAGCTGTTTTTGCAATCATAGCAGGAATCACCCACTGATTCTCAGGAGTAACAATAAACTCAAAATATATCTGTTTAACTAATGGGCGAAATATTATGCAGTCAATATTATTAATTGTTTTTAAACGTTACAGCATATTTAGTCATAATTCTCTGTACAGATGTAAAGCATGACATGTTATCAAGTTCTACAAAGTTAAAAAAAATCTCTGTTGGTTTACCATAGTGGTAGCGTTTACCATATTGGTAGCTTTTTCCATCATTTTCAAATTTTGTAAACCAATCAATTTTTAATAAAAGGTTTTAATAAAAGGCATCACTCGCCCGTAATAGCTTTGCCGACAAAGGTCTAGTAAGAATATCCGCAGGATTGCGGGCAGTTGCAATGTAAAACATTGGCTGACCATTGACTATTTATGGATCTCTTCTACTCGATTAGTGACGTAAGGTTTCCACTAGTTTCGAGTAGAACGTATTCATCCTAAAGTCACCATAGAATCAGAGTAATAATGAATTTCTTGTATAGGAAAATCGGAAGGCCAATGCTCCCGCAAGTAGAGTCCTAGGTGAACACCCAGAGTGGCAGTTGTTAGTTCAAGCCGAGGCAAAGTGATCGACTTAACTGGAGCAATGCGCGATCTAGCCATGAACAGCTGACTTGTTCTCGAAACATGTCGGATATAAGCCCCGCATCCAAATGCAAGAGGACTTGCGCCACAATAAATTTCTAAACACAGTTAGGGTTCCCATCCAATGCGGAATAGCAAAGCCTTCCAAATTCTACAAATCCTGAACCCAGAGACGGAATTTACCACGCTCCTCGAGAGGGATATTGTCATCCCATCCCAGCGGTAGCTTCCACAGTCGCTGAAGCATAAGCTTCATTTCCAAAACAACTGGGGCTACCAGTCCCAGTGGGTCAAAGACCACGGCGACTTCCGCAATTAACTCCCGCTTAGAGCACACAGCAACTTCCGCAGCTCTGATAATGAATTGCATCATTTCATTCCTAACAGACCAAGGTACCCCAAGCATCTTATTTACTCCAATATCACCAAAATTGTCTTGACGCATGTGAAACTCTTTTTGCTTCAACTCCTTATGGATTTTTTCACTGGAAGAAACCCACTTCACTAACGGCATTTTCGCTGCGAAAAGGATCTTGCGCAAATTATTGTAACGGGCTACTGCTTCCCGATCGGTGTCCGTA
Source organism: Strigamia crassipes (assembly GCA_034683725.1). Lineage (NCBI taxonomy): Eukaryota > Metazoa > Arthropoda > Chilopoda > Geophilomorpha > Linotaeniidae > Strigamia > Strigamia crassipes. The sequence continues at coordinate 9,005 of JAQFXT010001937.1, forward strand.
CCTGTAGTTAGATCGTCCACACAAATACCACGGTCTAAACTTTCCGCTTCCCTTGGAAATTCCTCGGCAATTTTTGCCGCTTGTTTCTATATCGAAGCGCATAACAAAAAAGGAGAGTTTACGCCGAATGGAACCACTGTCATACGAAATACTCGAAGATTGTTCCACAGGTTACTCCATGAGTATAATTGCTCGAAATACTCCCGATCCACCCACAAATGCCGCAAGACATTCCTATGTTCCGGATGGATAGCAACTTGCAAAAATGCTTGTTTGATGTCTGCAATTACTGCGGCTCGAAACAAGCGAAACCGTATCAAGACCTCTACCACATCTGGATTCAGAGATGGTCCAGGCCATAGGCAGTCATTCAGTGATTTTCACCCCTTTGCACTTGAGGAAGCGTTAAACACAACCCTGAACTTTGTGGTGTTGCGGTGCGGGATGTAGTAGACTGGCGTTGCATCCATCTCCAAAGATGAGACCAACTCTGCATGGTCTTCATTCACGTACTGACACATCGCGTCGTGATAACGTTGTTTGCGATCGGGAAATGCATCCAATCGCTTTAGAGTGGACGCAAGCTGATTCAACATCAACCCTCAATTAGAATCTAATTCCGAAACACTAGAATAAAATGGGAGGTTGACTTGGTATCAATTATCAGTCAATTGGACGGCCGACTTTTCAAACCAATCGCACACAAAGTCATCAGCTTTTTTCTCAGGCGAAATTTCTATGGACTCCAAATCCCAAAGACGAGAAATCGCAACATCTGCAGTTGGATAAGAAATGTTAAGACATGAAACTCCAGTAGACTCCTCGTGCAAATCTGTGGACCCGGTTGTCTTGTTGAGAATCCACCCAAATACTGTCTTGGACAATCTTAACCCTTTGGAACTTTTTCGACGATCCGCGAGAAATATTTTATACCACAATTTCCCGGCTAATAATATTTCTATCTCTGGTGAAGTGGAGGGATATGTTTCGGCCAAATCTAGATCCAAGGCCTTGATCTTGTCCAAGACTTCCCGGCGAATACTCCCGCCAATATCTGGCAACGCTTTAGCTTCAAGAGCTGTAACTGCTAGGCTCTTATTTGAAAACCGAGATTTTAACATAAGCTGGAGGACCCGGTGCTCAGAAGGTGCCGGTACAGGGTCATCCATACGTTGCATCATTACAGAAATTCTCCCAGTACTGTGCAAATGAAGATGATCAACTAATCGCTTTGACACAAGAGACCGGTGACTACCAGGGTCGATTATACCTCGAATCAAATGAGTATCTCCCTCTCCCTCACTAAGAATGCTGAAAAAATCATTAACTGAATATTAGTCGAGACAGCTAATGTCACATTGGAGAGACTCGGGAGATCCTTCTTTGAGGAGTCCGAACTTGAACCTGTTGTTCCCTACTTGGTAAATAATAATGAATGATGTCAATTTCCACAATGTCGACAAGAAAACCTAATTCTACAAGTACTTACCCCATGACCCGGTCTCAAGCAATTGAAGCACAATTGCTTCTTGACAACAAGCTCCTTACGGGCTTCTGGAGTCAACTGCGGTCTTTACCACAAAAGCCACAAACTACTTTGGCCGGGGTCAAAGTACCACCCGCAACCTTAGGGCACTGCCCGCTGTTTATAATCAGGCTTCTTATCTTGTGCCACATTGCAAGCAGCCATTGATCCTTTTGATTTACCCTTGGAATCCTTAAATTCGGTCTTTAAAGGACCCTTAGACTCCTTAGGCTGAGCTAACACAACCTCGGCAATTTTGGCTATCCTTATTTGATGAGCAATGAAATCCAAGAGAACGAGAGCATCATCTTGACCATTCTTATATTTTTCAAAAAACCGATATGCTATCTTAGCCGGAAACTACTTCAAAGTTTGTGGTACTAAATATAACCTAGCAACTTGGACGGATGCATGAAGTTGGTCCAACATACGGACCGCCGACGAAATAACTGTAAAATTAGCTTTCACTTACATAATTGGTACGATAACCGTGGCCGGCTTAAGGGTACAAAGTAAGGCGGTCTTTTGGGAAATAACCGCGCTGTAAGTCTCGCGTAAAGCAGCAAGGGCTAGTGTGTATGCCTCTTTAGTCACGGGAAAGGATGAAATCAAGAGGTCTGCATCCTTTGTACAGCAATAGTAATTGTTTGATCGTTTTTAATCATTTGCAAAAACTTCTTGCAATTTTTGTTGGTTTTAAACTTAATGGCCAAGTTATTTTGGTAGGCCAGCGTGTATGGCAACGAGGTTGGCAATTTAATCTTGTCACATACAAGTGACCTCTTTGTCAGATTCAAATCTCGAAAGGTGTTTGCAAATCTCAAAAGGTGTTTGCAAATCTCAAAAGGTGTTGTCGCTCGCATTTGATTCAAACACAGCTAAAGCCAATTTTAGCATGAAGTCGAAAGTACAGTTCAATCGAATTCTCTTGTGTTGCGAGACCACAGGACTAAAATGAAATTAAATTAATGGAATAAAAGGCTTACCGGGTTATTTGCTTGATGTGGAAGTTCGGCGTCATGGCGGAAACCCTTAGTCCCAAAATGTCCATCCTTAAGTCCAAAATGTTCTTTCTTGATTAATATTTCCTTTCCTTGGTCATCTTGGGTATTCTGTTGTAAAGAAGGGAGAGATACGCTGTTTACCGTGTGGACGGGATTGTCGCTTTCTTTTAAGGTTGCACTGTGGCAGCTTGCGCAGCAGAATTTTTTAGGAGTATAAATTCCAGTCTGAGAAGCAAAAGAAAAACGAGTCCTGACTCTACATCAGTCGTTTAAATGAGCGACGAAATGGGCTGAACCGCCATGTTGTGAACATTCGTATTGCTAAGTCTATATGCCCGGACATTTTGCAAATTAAATTCTTTTGGTTTTTATGTAAAAGTAAAGAAAATAAATTGGTATTTTGGCGAAACTTTATGAAAAGTTAGTCTTGTTAGAGTTTCTAAATTCTCGGAGAATGTCTATTGGTGGCAAAACTAGCGTTTGTTGTGGTTTTGGCCAAACTGGATCATCTAGCTGGGTTCCATTTGTCGATTTTTCTGCAACTCTAGTTGTTTGTTTTGGAACAATTGGCGATGGCGCTATATGGATAGTGTCATCAGCATTTGTTGGACGGTCTGATTGGACTTTATCAGACTCATCTGGAATTGGCCAAGTTTGTTGTATTTCTGAGGGAATGTAATGTAACATTGTTATGTTATGACTCCCTTTTATTTGCAAGGTAATTGGCTTTGCAAAGGTGTACACATTAGCATTCTGAACTTTAGTTATAACAAATGGTCCAGAGTAGCGGTCTTCCAATGAAGCAGCATAGCGAATTGCTGCCTTTGATAGTGGATGTGTCTTTAAAAGAATTAGATTCCCTTTTTCAAAAGTTTCATCGTGAGGTCTTTCTGGGTCAAAAGAGTTGTCTAAAGGCACATCTCTATTGTCCCAGAATGGTTTAAACTCTCTTAGGTATGTCAGCATTTTTTATGCAAAAGGGGCAGTGCAAAGGGCAAAATTTAATTGATCAATGCATCTGTCTCACTGATCATGTTCAGATAACCTTAAATTTGCAATGTGTCGCCATAGACGACTTGCAAGTCGTCGAGGAAACTTTCTGTGAAGACTTGGTCAATTTCGTTGGCCGCCGCTGCTGCTGCTGCAGCTCTCGATCGCAATTTTCTATTGTTTATTAATTTATTTTTATTTCAAATTTATTAGTTATTTTGGTTGATCAATCCTCAATCCCATATTTGGATCCGTGTTTTTTTTTTGTTGAGCAAAAACATATATAGCAAAAAAGAACGTGAACAAAGTTCACGTTTTTTTTCTGTCTCAAACTTAGTTCGTTTTTACGTTCATCTTCAAAAAGTGAACGCGTTCACAAACAAAGTTTGTGATCGAATGAACGACGTTCACGAACGTGAACTATTAGTTTACGTTCGTAGCAACACTGCTAAGTATATACTGCTTGATTGCGACTGGATTACTTCAAAAGAAATTGTCTTTAGCTTACCACCAGCTGACTGGCATTTCATGAATTTTCCACAGGAAACCTTTCCTTTTGACAGGTCACCTACAGTTGAAAAAATGGCAGATGCTGTTGTAGGACAATGGGAAACAAAGCTTGCTAAAAAGAAAGCAGAGTACCATTGACCAAATACCAAATACCAAATACCATTTGACTTAGAAACAGAACTTCTGTCTAAATGCAATTTATCATTGCAAAAGAAATTTGAACTTTCTAAGGTGATAAACAGATTTAATCACATGTTCAGCAGTAAGGCAGGTTGCCATCCAACGCTTGAACCATTCTTTGCACTTTTGAAAAAAGATGGCAAATGGGTATGGTCAGAAGAATGCCAAAAGGCATTCGAGATCTTGAAAGACCAACTTGCATTTGGGATCATGCTGTCTCTGCCCAACTTTGACCGCCCTTTCATCATACATACTGATGCAAGTAAAGATGGGCTCGGTGCAGTCCTGATGCTAGCAGACGACAATGGAATTGTACAACCAGTTGCTTATGCCAGCAGAACTCTGCAACGGCAGACGCAAATTATAGTGCATCTGAATTGGAATGCTTAGGTGTGGTTTGGGCTGTTTATAAGTTCAAATCATACGTGGAATACTCTGAATACGTGGTTGAAACCGACCATGCAGCTCTTAAATGGTTAATGACGTGTGCAAACCCGTCAGGTCGCCTTGCACGATGGGCAATGAAATTGCAAAGGGAAAATTTCACCATCACTTATAGAAAGGGCATTCACAATCAAGTTGCAGATGCTCTCTCCAGAATTAACTTAGATGTAGGGACCACATCAGAAGATGCGCCTACATTAGAAGAGCAGATATCACCAGTTGATCCTGCTTTCCTATTAATTAATAATTACAATACTGCAATGTCTCTAGATAGCATTGTTGAACAACAAAAAGCAGACACACATCTGTCACAACTAATCCTTTGGTTGGAAACAAATGATGCTAAATACCTACGAAGGTTGTCTTTATATTTATTAGCACTAAAAACAGACTGCTCCTTGGCAAACAACGGAATGCTAATCATTTATGCACCTTTCAAAACTGATCTCTTCATAGAAAATCCTGAAATTGTTGCAGGATTTAAAATATTCCTTCCTTTTTCTCTAAAAACGCACTGTCTTCAACTAGTACACGACCATCCATCGGCTGGGCATGGAAGAATGGAAGTGCGGAATTTGATTATTGCGAAATTCGATTTCCGGTTTTGGGATTTCAATTTTTAAGGTTATTTTTATTAATGAATTCCACTTCCTGTTTCAACGAAAGACCACGAACGGTAAACAGTTATTGTATCGATTTTTGGAATCAATTTTCTATTGTTTATTAATTTATTTTTATTTCAAATTTATTTATTAGTTATTTTGGTTGATCAATCCTCAATC
>JAQFXT010001938.1:0-14435 GCA_034683725.1 Strigamia crassipes
TTTTTTTTTTTTTTTTTTTTTTTTTTTTTTTTTTTTTTTTTTTTTTTTTTTTAAATTTTGTCTATCTCCTCCCACTACTCAAACTGGTTTGACACGGTGATAATTGTTAATAAGACAAAAAAATCATTGATTAGCTGTGAAAAACACTTGAGAAATAAGGTAAAAGTGTATGGGGATAAAGCACGATAAAGCGAAAGATAGTTCGCGAGGATAACAAAGACGTATAACGGAAGTAAGTTCTATTTGTCTGCACGGTGGTCTTCAGGGGCCCCGAATAAAATCCCATAATAAGCCGCGAACTCTTTGCTTCGATGATATAATCGACTAATTTTCCAGCGTTAAAAGCAGAAGAAAAAAATGTTATAATGATTTTGATGTTTTTGATGTATTTAAATCGGAAATGTAATATATATATTTCTAACGGGTTATAGTGCGGGGCCCCGAAAACCTGCGGTTCTGGTTGAAATAATGTTGAAATCACGCATAATCTATATCTATGTGGAAACAATGTTGAACTTTGGCTATAATGTTTCAGTTGTGTTGAAACATTGTTGAATTCTGATTATGATGTTGAAACAATATGGAATTTTGGTTATAAAGATGAAACAATGAGGAATTTTGGTTATAATGTTGAAACAATGAGGAATTTTGGTTATAAAGATGAAACAATGAGGAATTTTGGTTATAAAGATGAAACAATGAGGAATTTTGGTTATAATGTTGAAAAAATGTGGAATTTTGGTTATAATGTTGAAACAATGTGGAATTTTGGTTATAAAGATGAAACAACGAGAAATTTTGGTTATAAAGATGAAACAATGAGGAATTTTGGTTATAATGTTGAAACAATGAGGAATTTTGGTTATAAAGATGAAACAATGTGGAATTTTGGTTATAAAGATGAAACAATGAGGAATTTTGGTTATAATGTTGAAACAATGAAAAATTTTGGTTATAATGTTGAAACAATGAAAAATTTTGGTTATAATGTTGAAACAATGTGGAATTTTGGTTATAATGTTGAAACAATGAGGAATTTTGGTTATAATGTTGAAACAATGAGGAATTTTGGTTATAAAGATGAAACAATGAGAAATTTTGGTTATAAAGATGAAACAATGAGGAATTTTGGTTATAATGTTGAAACAATGAGGAATTTTGGTTATAAAGATGAAACAATGTGGAATTTTGGTTATAAAGATGAAACAATGAGGAATTTTGGTTATAATGTTGAAACAATGAAAAATTTTGGTTATAATGTTGAAACAATGAAAAATTTTGGTTATAATGTTGAAACAATGTGGAATTTTGGTTACAATGTTGAAACAATGAGGAATTTTGGTTATAATGTTGAAACAATGAGGAATTTTGGTTATAAAGATGAAACAATAAGGAATTTTGGTTATAATGTTAAAACAATGTGGAATTTTGGTCATCACTCATCATCTACCAAATTATGTTGAACAACGTTGAATTTTAAGTCACGGTCTGTGCATGCGCGAAAAGACCCGGATGAAAACAACAACAGTAATTCGGTCTATATACGCTGAAAATCAGTACTATAAGCTGCATTCAAAAAGTCGTGTTTTAAATGATTTAAGTGTTTGTGTTATTGTTTTTGTATTTTTTTTAACATCGCAAAACAAAAACACAAACGTCGAAAACCCTTTTTGACCACAGCTTCTGTTTAGAATATGTTTTGGTGATAATTTGTCACTTATAATTACAAATCAAGCTGTTTTTTTTTTTCATCTGAGACTAAAGCAAACAATTATTTGTAACTTCCTATGGCATTTAACACACCTCATTGTAGATAATTGGCTGTGTTTGAGCTAAAAATAAATCGCGTGGGCAAACTGCCAGACGAAATTTTTTTATGTTTCCTTTGTGAAGTCAGGACAGACTATAGTAAATATTTGCTGGAAGTGTTATAGGAAGTGAATAAAAAGAATTTCTTTCTTTTTCAACCTTCAAGTTGCAAAAACATTTATTAAATCACTGAACAGTTCCACATTTTGGAACAAAAATCGACATGTATAACATGCACTTTAAATCTGCCTTTCATGGTATTCTCCATTATTTAAAAAACAAAATAAAATAAATTTCTATTCATGACTAAATAAATCTTCAATTACAAAAATCACATTTCTCGTCCTTAAATGGCCAAAAAAACAACAAAAACATACAAATAATAACATAAAATGATTCCCCTTAAGTCTCAATCCATAATTTATTAAAAATTTACAAAGATAAACATAGAAATTGCAGTTTATGATCACAAAAACCTCGAATTTTGTTAACGTTTTCAACGAGTCCTAACGGCCGCGATGCGCCGGCAATGCCCCGGATGTGGCCATCGCCCTGCCGTCGTTAATCGGAAACTACGAGGAAGATCTGGCACCTTTATCCGGGTCCTCTTCCATCGCTCCGTCCTCGTCGTCCGTGCTCGACTTCCTTTTGAACTTTCTCCTCATTTTGTCCACCAATTTCGTGTGGAATTTCTGCAGACTAGTCCGAGAGCCGACCTTGGTCGGCGACGAAGGCAGCCCGGTGTCCGATGACGAGGACGACTCGTTCGCACTGCCGTTACTGTCCTGAGAACCGGAGCGCGAGAAGCGATTCGTGCGCGCGATGCATCGCCGCGATGGCGGCGGATCGCTCGCGGTGCTGTGCGGTGATGTCGAGAGTACGTCAGACTTGGCCGACTCGGAAACCGTACGACTCCTAGATCCGCTACTGCATGTGCTGCTCTTGCGCGATCTGGACGGATAGATGTTGTATTGGTTTTTCATCACGGGCATCATAAACGCCATGTTGTTTTTGACGGTTGGCTTGGCAACGGCGGTTTTTGACTATCGGGCGGACAATTCCCAATTTTTAGTGGAATGTGCGGTGCTGCGGTTGGTCCTAGTTGCACTTATAGTCCTGGATTCGATCGCGATTTCCGTTGCGATTCTTTTTTTTCTTCAAAAATTGAATCTCACCGTTGGTTTTTGGAACGTGGTCGTGGTTGCGGTGAAGTGAGTCGGAGAATGAGTTGCTTTGGGCGGGAGTCGCGTATTTATTTCACCGGGGAGTCTGTTGGGTCACGTGAGGTAGTGGAAAGTTTCCAAAACAGACCGGTTTCGGTCATTGGCGGTTTCGGTTTGCTCCGGTGACGCGGTGAGCTCCGATTGGCTGCTGAGAGGACGAGCCCTCTTCTATCCGGGATAGTGCATTTCGTTTCGGATTTCGCCGCTGGTTGTCGCTAGGCTTCGGGTTACGCATTTCGTTGATGAAATGATGGGTTTCACGAGTGGAAATTGATTATCACGCGTTTATGAATGGGTTTCGTGATGAAATTGATAAAACGTGAATGATTTATGAGCCATGTGATCGAATTGTGACGCAAATGATGGAATTCTGACGAAATTTTTAATTTTCCGGCCATTTTGACGTTTTTTTATTTTCAATTTGTGTAAAGAAAATATTTTTTTTTCTAAATTTAATTAATCGGTTGGGACTAGTTTGCGGGTTTACAACTGGTTTTTACAATAATATTTACGTGGAGATTTAGAATTCCACGAAATTTAACTTGAAACTGGAGCACACTGGAGCATATCTGTCGGCATTCGGCTCGTTTAACTCATCGCGTGACGTCATTTGTAAACAGACCGTGAGGTAGACGTGCCAAAGAAGGCGTGCACTGTGCTGGGGAAAAGCAGCTGGACGAACGTGATTCCGGTCATGAATGTGCAAATTAAGCGTTTATAAATTGTAATTGGTGTAGTAAATCATCAAATTGAGGTTAAAGAGTTTCATTCAAACAATTTGAATGATTTGTTAAAGCATTTTCTCGATTGGATTTTGTTTTTTGTTGTTATAATTTGGTATTGTGTATATCATAACACCTCAATGACGCAATATGCAATGATTTGTAAGTTTTATCATTGTGATGAAGTCTAAGGTATTTTTTTTTTTTTTTTTTTTTTTTACAGGAAATGAGTGGACTGGAAATTACCATAGTGGACTAGAATTTTTATGACTGAAATGGTGATTGAAATTTATTTATTTATTTATATTGGACTTTGCAGGGTCATGACTCCTGAAGCTTGTCCAGCTTTCATCAGTGAGATGGGGCCCGGTCAGCTACATTATGTGGGGCCCGTATGAATAAAATGCATAAAACATAGAATTTTTTTTTATCGTTTATTATTTACATTGCAGCCAGGGCTAAATCGTTGTGTATTATAAAAGAGTTAATTACGCTAATTATCAATTTCCATTTTTTGTTTTTTACGTGGAACCAGGGCCGGTCACAAGGATGGCTCTTGCACCCGGCCCGGGCTACGCAGGCTGCTAAAATTAATTCCTACAGTGTCATCACCGATCCCAGTCCAACACTAATAAATTAGCCAATTTTGGTAGGTTAGGTTGGGTTTAGGGTTGCATCTAATATTCGGTTTGTATTCGGTTATTCGGTTAAAAAATACGACCAAAATACGCGCATGAAGTTTTATTCATTAAAATGTTTCTAATTTTGTTATTTCTAATTACTTCTAATTTTTTTTTTTTAATTTTTAATAATTATTGTTAGTATTATTATTATTATTTTTTTTTAATTTTAATTTTTACTAATTACTTTTAATTTTAAATGTTTTTAAACAATTAATTTCGAGCGGAATTGAGACCCCATAACAATGTGACTTCAATTCATTTGCGTAAGAGTAAAATTAAAATTAAAAAGAAAGTAAATTATTATTATTCATACTTTAGGGCCAAAATTATTTGTGTTTGGGCCTCTCTTATTGAGAAGGTCGGTCAATTGTTTATAAATTGTTAGTGAAAGTACTACAGATTAGAGGCCTCACCATTGTAATAGCCAGGCCTTTGCTTGGAGCCCGAGGGAGTAGCCAATCGCAAAAAATCAGTACAAGATTTTGAAATCCTCTTGAAATTTTGAATATTTTAAGATTTTAGGAGAATTTTTCAAGATTTCAGGATGATTTTTCAGGATTCCAGTAGGATTTTTCAGGATTTCTCAGGATTTCAGAAGGATTTTTCTGGATTTTAGTACGATTTTCAGGACTTCAGAAGGATTTCGTAAATGATTTTGATAGATTTTTCTGGATTTCAGTACGATTCTCAGGATTTCAGAAGGATTTCGTAAATGATTTTGGTAGATTTTATGGATTTCCAGAATTTCCAAGATTTCTAGAATTTTGGAGATTCCAGAGATTTGTAAGATTTTAAAGATTTGCTAAAGATTTCAGTGATATGCTGTGAATTAGAAGATTTTAGGCAGATTTTCTCACAAAGTTTGCTCGATTTTGCGAGAATTTTCGCAACAATTACGAGATTTCTAGGATTTAAAATCCAAAATCTTAGCCCATAAGAGATTTCCAGCATTGTCATCTCCTCGTTGGAACCTCTGCAGTTTGGAGGTTTCTTGAGCTAAGAGTCCCAATCAAAGAAATTACAGCTGAACCTCGTTATAACGAACCGCGAAGTAACGAATTTTTGTTAAAACAAATTTTTTAGATGACTTGGTACGTTACTCATAGAACACCATGTTAAAACATTTTCGATTAACAAATTTTGATATTCCGAATTATTCGTTATAAAGAACAAATTTTATGAACATTCTAATACTCACAAGCCCTTGTTTTAACGAATTTTGAAAATAAATCAAAAGGCTTTCTTGTTCACACGCTACGTGCCACAAAATTTGATTTTTAAAATTAATGAAAACGATTATTTTCTTTTGACTGTAAAGATCGCATGTGAGACATGGCAAGTAGTAAATTTTTGTGAGAATATTTCATTTGTTTGTGTATTGTGTTTGTTTTCACTTGCATTGATATGACTAATGTGTGTTATGTTCTAGGTAATCAAACTAGTTAAAACATTCAGATGCAATGATGTCATCAAAAATTCTGCTGAAACATCAGCACATGTTCTGCACATGTGAGTGCACATGGGAATATTTTGGTACGATACCAATAGGTCAGTGCACTCAGTTGCCACTGCATGGCAGCACTCTCTTGCAGACTCTTTTGATATCTGAATTGCAGCCTGCACTGCTGCCATCTAGTTATTTCAGCTTGAAATACAAGTTGTGATGTCACTAGTCTGTTATTTGTGTACCTTTTATGTAGACCCACAGACAGATGTTCAAGGAGGGGGGGGGGGCGTTGTTAGGCATTGATAGAATAAAAAACATGTCAAAATACGGATTTGCGGTAGATCGGGGTCCATGTTATTTCAGATTTTGCGCCACTGAATATACGGATATTCACTGGTGCGGAATTTTTAAATTTTGCGCTACTGAATTCCGCTCCAGTGATAACGGCCCAAACACATCCACACATAATTTTAGGTTGTGTTTTAGATTGTATGGCATGAATCGTCACTAATAAATTTTATTTTTCACGAGACGTACAATCTGTGTTTGTTTACAGCAGGTGTTAACATCTGGCTCTATTCCTGTAAAACATCAAAATAAAAAACATTTATATTGCATTTTATTGTGTAAATACATTTATATATTTTTAACTTCTTATTTATGCGTAATTATCATTGTTTACTTGACTACTTTGTTGACATTTTAAAGAATGTTGATCTTTGTTGTGATATTTGTTGTGGGTAACAAATGTCAACATTTTTCGCGTATTCTTTAAAATGTCAACAAAGTAGTCAAGTAAATACATTTACGTCTTTTCTTGAACATTTTTGGGTATCCAAACATTGCAGATGAGGGTAATCAATGAATGGTGTGTTTGTTGCGTTCGTTTTACGTTCGACTGTTGTTGCAGCCGAGAACTGCGGTTTTGAATAAGAGTCGCGGCTCTTATTTTAAGAAATACAATATATAATAAACATAACACCTGATGCCCCACCAGAAAAGGGAATCGGTAAAGGGCTGTTGAGTCCAAACCCAAGCCTCGGCAAAATAATAATAATTCCGGGCCCAATAACAGAAAAAAAAACTGCTTATAGTTAGACCAGGAATCGGCAACTTGCGGCTCTTTCGATGTCAAGATGCGGCTCTCTAGTTCCATGCGCAAATATTAATAATTATATTATTTTATTTTCAAAACTCATAAAAAAAGTATTATACTGCAGACGGACAGCTGACAGCCGCTTGGAAACCAGGACCAGCCCTACAATCGTGCTGTGAACTAGCCGGCTGTATGGGACCTAATTTAAAAACTGGGAAATTTTGTAAATTGTAACTTTTGGCTTTTCCGTCTCAAAAGATTGCCGACCCCTGAGTTAGACCAAACCCACACCCCTATAAAAAAAATCCAGACTCGGGTCCTGCAAGTTGCACGGGTACTGGGAATTTGCCTTGGCTTTCCCCTTTTTCGTTGGAAGTGCTTAGATGCATGAAAAGACGAAAACATGAGAATGTGACTGCACATGTTCAAACGTATTTACATGTGTTTTTGATGCACTCACTCCTAATATACAGGGCCGGATTAACCATTAAACAATATAAGCACGGGAAATTCGATATGCCGATAATTGCTACATATTTTTAATTAGACATATATAAGGGCACCAAAATCTTTTAAGTGCTTAGGACCTCTAATAATTGCTATGTCGATTATTGCTAGAGCAATAGAAAAAAAAAATCAAAGCTTGCCGCCAAACTGCATTCTGACTCCCCCTAGTGGTGCAGAGTGAATGACTGGATGTTGTCCAAATGTCAATGTCTGGTTGACCTCTGATTGCCAAACCATTCCTAACTAAAAAAGTGAATGAAACTTATACATGTATGATGGGAATTCCCTTCCAAACTGTTTTTTTTACCGGTAATTTCATACATGAATAAAAGTTTTGTGCTCTTTGATCCAATTTGTAATGTTAAACATAGAAAATTAAAAAAAAAAAAAAAACTTAGCAAATTAATTTAATTAGTAAAAAAATGGATGATGAAATGGCAAGTTGTTGGTGGATTTAAAACTTGAGATGACTAGATGAGCAGCTGTCTGTTTTAGCTCAAGTTGCTTTTTTAAGATTCACGGTCAGTAAAGATACTGATGTGCAGCGCGCTGGAGGCTTTTACCATGAGCAGAATGAGAAATAGGCTACTCTTTGTTTGTTGGAGCTCCTATTAACTACAAGAGGGTGGAAAATAATGATGGAATTTACAAACCATTTCGCACTTTTATTTCTGATTTTCAACACAATTGCTATGCAATTAGTCCACACTACAAATGGTAAGTTTTTCACGTGTGCAAGTACCAAATTATAGTTTCACACTAATTATTCAATATAACCAAAGGAAAAGTCATATAAACTAGAATTTTTACCATTAACATGAAAGATAAGTGTTTGTGTATCTATGCCACTGAAGATGACCGGCAACGATCTTCGGAGGATAACAATGCGGTGTATTTTATTTGTCATTTTAAAAACTAAATATTTTAATCAAATTTGAAGTAATATGCATTAGAAATAGAAGTTTTATATAGACCAGTGGCCTTCAAAGTGGGTTCCGCGAGGTGTCTCGGGGGTTCCGCCAAAAAAAATCGAGTTATTTGAAAAACGATCAAAAAAAATTTTAATTTTATATAAATGTTGATAAGGAAAACCATTTTTTGACTTAGATTTATAAGTAACGTAAATAATAAGTAACAAATTTTGAATATAGGGTTCCGTAGATAATTTCACCTCGAAAAGGCGCTCCACGGGATGTCGAAGCATGAAGACCACTAATATACCGTAATATACCAAATTATCACTGGGGCTTATTTAAGCGCCGGGGGTCACTGACATTTTACGCATTAACCACCGGGTTCAATTAAGCGCCGAGGTAACAACCTGTTTGGTCCGTTTCTCCACTGGGGATGCTTTTTGACTAGACATGATTAGTTCAAAGCAAGAAAGAAAGACAGATAAAAACAAAGTTTGGGTACAGAATTGAAAAATTAATTTAACAATATCGGCCAGGCCCCCAAGTGCGGCGACCCGGGTCGTCTTTTACGAAAGTTAAAATTCGAAAGTAGCGATCTAAAGAGAGTCGCTGTTGGAATGCCTTCGCTGGGTCTTATATCCGATTTGATTTAAGATAAAATCAGGTTAGATCTGAAAATAGGTGTCTAGGGGTTTTTCAATGGCTACTCAAGACGAAGCAGTTAAAATAAATATGCACAAAAATTTATTAAACGGGAGAAATACATTATAAATTACACTTATCCCCCGATTTACACGGCACTTGTTTTACACGATTTCGTTTTTACACGGTTTATAAATTAACAGATTTCAAAAAATTGATAAAAATGTATACAGTATTTCGCTCGATATACGCCTGTACAAAGATTTGATGACATTTTTGAATTTTATTTCTTCGGTAACACCGATGAAAACAACGGGGGATTCCCGGTGTTGTAAAATACATATATTGTATTACATTCATACGTTCGTTGTTTTATAAACTAAGTATAATTTTAAGTTTTCTAAGATGTCTTACTTTTGTTTCACTTAAATAAATGACCGAATCTTGCACGTTTTGGGGTTATTTTCGTTTTACTCGATTTTACTTAGCAAAATCCAAGATTTCAATTTACACGGTTTTGTGCAGAACCTATCTTCTGTCTAAATTGGGGGATAGGTGTAATAAAAATATATTAACCGCCTAGGCATTTATTCGGATCTTTACGGTAGATGCATCTTCCAGCACCTTCCATAGATGAAAGATTTATTTTTATACGATATTTTCTCAATTTTTAGATCTCCCTGGGTCTTCTACAATTACTCACTACCCTTCAACAGCCATTAAAAACAGTGAATTGATTGTAACATGCAATACAAAATACTTGGGCAATCCTCCAGCCCATAAATACAGGTAGTAATTTACACTAATACAACTAATTGCAGTTGAAAACAAGACATTTTATTGTTTGTTTAGGTGGCACAGCAATGGGATTGTACAAGCTGATTTAACTTCGAGGGAAATCCACATAAAAAACATCTCAGCTCAAGTTTCCAACTTCACATGTGCAGCTGTGAATGAAGTTGGTAGTGGTGAATCAGGTCACATAACCATAACTGTTTTGGGTAAACATAATTTTTTATTTTTAGAGTTTTATAATGTAATTCCATGTTTAATGGTTTGTTTAGCACCGCCAATGTTTATCAGGAGATTACCGGCCCGTTTTGGTGTGTCTGATAAGGCAACATCTGTGAGTTTGACTTGCGAAGTGGAATGTTCTCCTACTTGTCTCGTGTTTTGGCTTAAGGATGGGCAAATTCTCACTAACAACAATCCGTTGTATCGGATGAGAGTTGATTTGGCAGGCCCGAATTATGAGACGAATGTAGTTGGGTCGGTTATCAGCACTTTGGTTTTTAATCTTGCATCATGGCCGGATGGGCACTTGAGGAGAGAGGTGGATGACGCAACTTATTCTTGTAAGTCGACGAGTAATGGGATTAATCGTGGAGTGACAAGTTCAACGGAGTTGCGTGTTGAGTGTAAGATTTTTATTTTTGTTTTAGGAAGTTTGGGGTGTGTGGTTTAATTTCGTTAGAGCTTGCGAGGGTTTTGAGTTAAGGGAAGAGATTAATGTGAGGGGATAGTTTGTTGCTGGAAATCTCGTGTGGGTTGAGATTTTGAAATCTTTGTAAATTGTCTCGGAAGTTGTAGCAAAATCAAGCAAAGTTTTTAAACTAATTTGCTTGTAATTCTGAAATCTGAAAATTGAGAGCAAATCTTTGAAATCTTTAGTGAATTATTAAAATTTTTCACGGTTCTGAATTTTATGAAATCTCCAAAATCTTAAAAATCTATAAAATCTTAGGAATTGTCTCGCAATTGCAGTGAAATCAGCAAAATCTTTAAACAAATCAGTGTAAAATCTTGAGAAATCTGCATTTCATCTTGAGACATCTGCATATTATCTTGAGAAATCTGCATGAAATTTTGAGAAATTTGCCTGAAATCTTGAGAAATTTGCCTGAAATCTTGAGAAATTTGCCTGAAATCTCGAGAAATTTGCCTGAAATTTTGAGAAATCTGCTTGAAATCTGGAGAAATCATGAGAAATTTGCCTGAAATCTTGAAAAAATCTTGAGAAATCTGTCTGAAATCCACCTGGAGTCCACCTGGAATTCACCTGAAATTTTTAGAAATTTGCATGAAATCTTGAGAAATCTTGAGAAATTTGCCTGAAATCTTGTGAAATTTGCCTGATATCTTGAGAAATTTGCCTGAAATTCTGAGAAATTTTTCTGAAATCTTGAGAAATCATGAAAAATCAGCCTGAAATCTTGAAAAATCTTGAGAAATCTGCCTGAAATTCACCTGCAAACCACCTGAAATTTTGAAAAATCTGCCTGAAATCCACCTGGAATCCACCTCAAATTCTAAGATATCTGCCTAAAATTTGGCAGATGGAAGAAAGGACTTAAAGTAACCAGGAAGAACAGGAGGAACCAGGAGGTATCAGGAGGAGCCAGGAGGTATCAGGAGGTATTAAGTGGAACCAGAAGGAACTAGAAGGAATCTTCAAGATTTAACAGGATTTCAAAATCTTGTATAGATTATTGCTATTGGCTACTCCCTCAGTTTAGCCAGTAACAACCCCAGAATTTCTGACCCGCAATACTTATCCCAAAGCAATGTAAACTCTCAAATCCCAGGACGTGCTAAAATTGGCTCAGCCACCGAGTTCAGCATGTGGAAACAACTGCTAAGGATTTTGAATAAGTTTATTGTCTAAGAGGGTATTTACTTAGCCCAAGCTCACTGTAATGAAATTAGACTGTACTTTCTTTATTTCTTGCAACTTCTTTATTGCAACTCCTTATTGTTGCCTTCAAAAAAATGCAGGAGTTGGCGTATTGTTGATTTTATTTATTTTAGATCCACCAGAAGCCATAGCTTTATCCAGGAAAGAAGTGAATGTAACTGAATGGTCAATTTTATATAATATTACTTGCAATGCCGATGGTTCACCAGAGCCTTCCTACGTATGGACTTACAACGACAAAGTTTTGTCATCGTACAAATTTTTGTACACGAATTATCCAATTAGAAGGAATGATAGTGGAAGTTATAAATGTACAGCTTCGAACAAACTTGGAAGTGCAAGTGCAGCCGTGCTCATTAATGTCGTGTGTAAGTTTTAACTTTTAATGATTTTAATTTTTTTAGTTAGAAATTAATTGATATCAATATTTTGTTTGGAAACAGATAAGCCAACTTGTGAGATTGTAAAGACTGAACAGGAAAATAAAGTAGTCCTAACTTGTAAAGCCAGTGATGCAAATCCACAAGATATCATTTATAAGTGGATGTTGGATAATGAGGGTCCAACAGATGTGGTGGATATGAATGAGGAAGGAAGCACATTATCATTCTTAAAGGACAAAATGGATTTATTTTATGGAGATATTACATGTGCTGTTAGTAATTATGTGGGAGAAGCTAATTGCACACTGACTTTGATGCCAACAGATAAAGACAAACACATTGAAGCAAATACTCAACATGAACGTGAACCTGAAAGAAGTGAAACCGAAGCCGAGGAAAGTGAAACCGAAGTCGAGGAAAGTGAAACTGAAGTTGAAGGAAATGAAAGTGAAACTGAAGTTGAAGGAAATGAAAGTGAAACTGAAGCTGAAAAAAGTGAAACTGAAAACGAGAAAAGTGAAATTGAAGCTGAAGAAAGTGAAACTGAAGCTGAAGAAAGTGAAACTGAAGCTGAAGAAAGTGAAACTGAAGCTGAGAAAACTGAAACTGAAGCTGAGAAAACTGAAATTAAATCTGAGAAAACTGAAACTGAACCTGAGAAAACTGAAACTGAAGCTGAGACAACCGAAACTGAAGCTGAGACAACCGAAACTGAAGCTGAGACAACCGAAACTGAACCTGAGAAAACTGAAACTGAAACTGAGACAACCGAAACTGAATCTGAGACAAGCAGAACTGAACCTGAAACAATCAAAACTGAACCTAAAACAAGCGGAACTGAACCTGAAACGAGCGGAACTGAAGCTGCGACAAGCGAAACTGAAGCTGCCACGAGCGAAACTGAAAGTAATGAAACTCATCCTGAACAAAATAAATCTAAACCACAAACAAATGAATCTAAACCACAAACAAATGACAAAAACAAAGGATCATCCGCTTTATCAAGTAAAAAGAGTAAGAAAATATCTTTTGCGAGACAAAATCATCATCTCACTTCTATTTTCTTTCAGATAACGTCACAAAAATTGCACCATGGCTCAACAATGCTTCCATTTTAATATTTGTACAGG
Source organism: Strigamia crassipes (assembly GCA_034683725.1). NCBI lineage: Eukaryota > Metazoa > Arthropoda > Chilopoda > Geophilomorpha > Linotaeniidae > Strigamia > Strigamia crassipes. The sequence goes on from JAQFXT010001938.1 coordinate 13,252, forward strand.
TATTAATATTACTCAACATGTAAAACATCTATCTATCATTTAAAATTTCAATACTTGTAAAGGATTGTGTTTTTAAACCAGCTAAAATAAGTTAAAATACCCAATTGTAGTCAATAAAATTGAACAAAAATATTGCTTTCAACATCAAACTTCTTGTATAACTCAATAATTATTTTTTTAAATTATTGATATAAAACTTGTTTGCATAAAAACTGCTTTATTGAAAGATAAAATTGAAACTGAAACACACTTTCCAAATCCAGTTTCAATGTTTTTGCACCAATCACGGCTCTTCTCACAGTAGCTACATATAGCGCTAATTGACGTAACGCTAACCCGGTCATCTTCAGTTGTTTACTGAATACGACCGGCAACAATCGAAAGGCCTTTGGAGGAAAACAATATGGCGTATTTATTTGTTATTTTAAAATTAATTTATTCTAATAAGCTTGACAACTGCATCCTTTTTAATAATACGTTAATTTTGAAGGGAAATACGTCCAATTTTTATATTCAACATATCGTCACTAGATGTCAGGATTAAATAAAAATGGCTGATGGCAATGCCGAGTTCGTTAGTGCGGTTAAAGTAAGAAGGAATTAACGTGTATTAAAATGTCATCTACGCAATCAGTTCTATTATTGCTTGATTATTTACAGATGAGGTTTTTGTTGATAAATGCCCGCCACATCCATAGCTGAATAGATGAGAACATTTCTTAACTCAGACCGCACAACTGCACACAGTGAGTAAGAATTCATTTCGTAGTGGCTACATTCATCTGGGACATGAATGTCTTGTTTTAATGGCGTCCGGTGATTGGTTGAGATATTCTTGAGATTGGGCAGTCGCGGTAGATCCAGTCACGGTACTTTCTACACCCCAATAAATTCCACATGCCTCCCAATTTTCGCGCTGCCCTACTATTCAGTTTCGATTTTTTCGCGCTTCTTTACCCATTCAGCCATACGTGGCGATTCACCCAATCGCAGTGCGCAATTAAAACAAAACATTTATGTCCGACATGAACGTAGCCACTTTGAATACATTTTGCGTAGTTTTAAGCAATTATTTTTTATTTATACGGTACTACTCGTTACATATTTCTACTCGTTACATATTTCTACTCGTTACATATTTCTACTCGTTACATATTTCTACTCGTTACATATTTCTACTCGTT
>JAQFXT010001939.1:0-14433 GCA_034683725.1 Strigamia crassipes
AAAATTTCAACAAATTTTGAAAAATTTCAACAAATTTTGAAAAATTTCAACAAATTTTGAAAAATTTCAACAAATTTTGAAAAATTTCAACAAATTTCAACAAATTATGACAATATTTGACCAATTTTGACAATATTTGACCAATTTTGACAATATTTGACCAATTTTGACAATATTTGATCAATTTTGACAATATTTGACCAATTTTGACAATATTTGACCAATTTTGACAAATTTTACCACAATTTTGACAAATTTTATCATAATTTTGACAAATTTCACCACAATTTTGACAAAATTTTACCACAATTTTGACAAATTTTACCACAATTTTGACAAATTTTACCACAATTTTGACAAATTTTACCATAATTTTGACAAATTTCACCACAATTTTGACAAAATTTTCTTGCCATGGACCTCCGATCTTATTCGATCGCTTCGCCGCTTCTGGCATTTAAACATCTTTTGTTGTTCAAATGGCTGTCTAAAATATGCGTTTAGACCGGATTAAATTACATAAACCTAGCCTAATGACTTTTCGAATGCTGCTAGTCTAAAAAAAAAATTGATATTAAAAAAAATCCATTTCGGGGCGAAATGAATTTGAATGAATATCACATTTCCACAGGAATATTTTTAATACTACCATGCATTGAAGAATACACTAAAGTGGACTTACGAACATTAACCTTTGATGTGCCCCCTCAGGAGGTAAACAAATACCTCTAATTAATGACTTTTTTGTGCTACCCACCAAGATTGTCATGGTTGCCACAATGCCCCATGAAGAACATAAAACTGAAATGCAATAGAAAATTAATCGATGAATAAACTATTTTTTCAGGCTTATTATTTATTTTGCCTTGCATAGAAGACTTTGTGAACATCGACATGCGTACGCTAACTTTTGATGTGCCTCCGCAAGAGGTAAAAGTTGATCACCAGTAAATATGGACATTTTTCCAGAAATTTATTGTTGAGAAGTTCGAGATTTTGCAGTTGTATTTTGAATTGATTTGAAAACAAATTAATTTTCATAGAAATGACATGGAGAAAACTAAAAAATTTGAAAATAATGTTTCTCGACAGTTTATTGCAGTGATAGTAGCCCTGGTCATTGGTTGAATAGTAATAATAATAACAACAATAATAATAATAATAATAATAATAATAATAATAATAATAATAATAATAATACCGTACTGTTTCGAATAAATGTCCGGGCGTTTATTGTTTTTTTCGACCCTGCCTCTCCGGCGTCTATTCGGGGCAAGCGTCTACCCCAAAAAATAGTCAAAAATAAATTGTTGGCTATTGTTGCTTGCAAACCCAGCTGTTGATTTTTCCATTTGCGAATTCGTTTCGGGTCCACGCTAAACTATGTTGCACAGCTTCACCACTGTTTGTGACCGCCTAGCGATCACGGGTCGACATTCGCGGCCCCTGTCGCGGCTCCCTAGCCATAGGTGGAGCTGCAGTCCAGTTGCAACCAATCGGACACAGGGATCTGGCAAAATCGGAAGTCGCGTGAACAGGGTCGCCTCAATGCCCCCAGGGCAGTCGTTGTTCGGACCCAAACGATGCACGGCGACTTCTGGCCACGTGTGCCCGTTCTGCGGGCCACAGGGACCTGAGCATCCCTTCCGTTTGCGCCCCCGTTGGCTGCGCGTGGCGAAAAAGAATAAACCCAAGCACTCGCTGGCCACGCGGTCCACGACGGCGCGACCAGCAGTCAGGACAATGAGGAGGGAGTCGAGAAACTCCCTGCAATAGGAGACCACACCTAGGTGCACTGGACCCTAGACAACACCATTAATAAAATAAACTTACATTAAATAGTGCGTCTTTGTGTGTTCTTTGACATTTATCGTGTGTGTTGCGCCCATCATCACGTGGCCATCCCCTTTACCACGTGGTGACCGCAGCTGAACACTCGCATGTTTTCTAATGCATACTTAACTGCACATAATTTAAATTCGATGTCAAACGAATGTTTTTTGGGATTAGTTTAGGGATAGCCATAACGCTGGTCTAAATGCAGTAGTCGAAATGCAGTGGTATGCAGCAGATTTGCAGCGGAGGTGTGTTAAATACACTTTTTCAACCGCAAGTAACGTTTGGGGTGCGTTAACAACGTTAAAAAGTTACCCGGCGTTTATTCGGCATCACGGCGTTTATTCGGGATCACGGCGTTTATTCGGGGCCGGCGCCAATAGAATTATTGGTTGGCGTGAATAGAATTATGTCATCTGTTGAGGAAACTTTATTTCAAACTTTAAAATTGCCATCTCTTTCTGTGAGAAGTTCAATTTGATTTGTGTGAGAAGTGCAGCAAAGCTCTAGGGACAAAAGGGAAACAATTTTTTCGAAAGAAAATATCCAGATTTCTTGGCAATGAATATAAATGTGCTTTTGTATTGATGTGCTTGTGGTGACCATGCAGTTTTCTATCTTTTGGTGGTAGCACAATCTTCAATTGTTGATTGGATGGCAAGTTTTATTGATGGTTACCACTTAATAATGTTTGTTTATGAAATATAGGTTCTGACGAAAGACAGTGTGACAGTGTCAGTGGATGCAGTTGTGTATTACCGGGTTTCAAATGCAACTATTTCGGTGGCCAATGTGGAAAACGCGCACCATAGCACTCGCTTGTTGGCTCAAACGACTTTGCGAAACATGCTTGGGACCAAGAATTTACATGAGATTCTTAGTGATCGTGAAAATATTAGTGCAACTATGCAGGTAGCTATTTTTTATTGTATCAATTGTTTAATAATGCTTAGTTCACACTTGAACAACTTAGGTAGAAGTTAGACTTTTAAAAAGTCTAATTTCTACAAGTTTGTTTTGGCCTGTTCACACTTGTGAATTAGACTTGTAGAAATCAGTGATGTCTTTAACTATTGCCGCCAGAGTGTGCTACTTTCAGCATTGTTTAGAATGGTGCTGAAAACCTTTAAAAAAAGTACTTTTTCAGCTTCAAATTAAAAAACAAAATGTACATAGCTGTAGAGAATTAAATTCTGAACAAAACAGGCCTGGTTTCAAAATTAATCGAAGCTTTTTTGATATCGAACGAAATGGATTTAGAGTTGACGCATGCAATCTGGCATCCATTATTCTTCAAATCATCCACCGGTGGCGCTAGTTAAAAATTTGTCACATGACTAGTTAGGGGCGTGACTTAGACTTGTGATCCAGAGTTATAGAAGTCACTTCTACAACTTGAAGTTGTAGAAGTGTTGCCATTTTGTTCCGAGTTGTAGAAAACTAGAACAAGTGTGAACGCAAGAGTTTCTAAAAGTTGGGTACTTATGTACATAAGTTGTTCAAGTGCGAACGGGGCATAAGAATGAAAGAAAGTATAACTTAGATTAAAATTATGTTTTTTTAGTCCAATTTGGATGATGGCACCGAAGGATGGGGCATTAAAGTTGAACGTGTTGAAATGTAAGTACTAAAGTGTATTTTTCTTTTAAACAGGAAATGTGAACCATCTAGGGGTGGGACATTTGAAAACTCAATCTTTTTTGTTTTTTTAAAATTTGAATCTTTCGAATCCTAAGTTTAAGTGCCACACTGTTTTCAGTATGCCAACAAGCGGAATCTTTCGAACTTTCTAATAATTAGACTGCCATGCTCTCAAAAATATTCAGTAGTAATATACCGAGCACGCCGAGCAATTGTCAAATAATGAGGTCTGCACGAATCTTATCTGACAAAAAGATGAGTGCTGATCTAAATTTGACAATTACTCAAGCGCGAGGTATATTTTATGAGAGAATTTACCGATAGAAAATTGGAGAAACGACCACGAAGAGTTCGAATGGGATCAAAATGCCATTTGTATTTTGGTTGTGAAAACCCACAACGGATGGCGCAAAGGACGACTGTGCATTATCGGAATGGTGAATGCAGCCACCTACAGTCACCAATCCGAAGGCGAATGGGGTTTGTTACGCGCTTCGGGATTGGTCGGACGAACGGTGGCCGTTTTGTTACGCCGTTCTCATTGGTCGTCAAAGCACCAGGGAACATTATCAAAACTAGTGGTAAATTTTCGAGAAAAGAAAATTTTCTTGAATTCGTAATCATTTTGCTCCAAATATGTAAGTTAAATAATTTGTTGACATTAATCAACATCAGTCAACATCAATCAGTCTTAAAATTATAACCTATTACCTCTTTATAACATTTCTTTTCCTATTTTTCTTATATGAAAGATTCGAAAGATTCGAGAATTTTTTAGGATTCGGATTTGGATTCAAGAAAATTTAGAATTTGTTCCATCCTTACTTTTATCCATCAATATCCATTGTCCCTTGTCACTTTCTAAAACCGTATGTTTGTTCATTAACAACATCGGAAGGTTTTACAACGAAAAGCAATATATCAACATAAACGCATTTGTCAATAATCATGTATAATCCATAGAAATAATGAATGCAGAAATAGCACAAAGAAATTGTAACTTCTCTTGTAAAATAGAAATTGTTTGTCCTCAAAATGTCAACTAGTACTTGATTTTCTTTTTTAAATTAACCACTTAATAATGTGCTTACATTCAAGTATATATTTTTAACTTATCATTTATATCTGTCAGGTCCATAAGTCATAAGGATATTTTAAATAATCATCAAGTAGTATAGTTATTAAGCACTTATCGTAAACTTAACTCAAGGCTCTAAATTCAAGTGTTCTATGTTATCAACAAACATTAATATGAAGCTTGTTTGATATATAATTAAAAACTACACAATGATTTAAAAATAGAAGAAAAAAATTGGTGCATTCAAAGTTTCTGTTTGTCATTTTTTGTGATTCCCTAAACAGAGTGGATGCCAATGACAGCCATAAACATGTGACTATTCTGCCATTACTGGCCAACATTTGCGGCCCCTTCTGCGGTTCCTTAGAAATAGGTGGAGCTGCAGTCCCATTACAGCCTACCGGACACAGGGACCCGGCTGACCGGAAGTCGCGTGCACGGGGTCCACAGGACGCCCGCAAGGCAGTCTGCTTCGTGACTCTGCACGTGTAAGACCGTTCTGGTCTGTTTCACGTGGGCACTGCAAATCGGCCATGATGTTCAGCAACTTCTGGTCTTGTGTGCCCGTTCTGCGAGTCACAGGGACCTGTGCTTCCCTGTCATGTGCGCCTGCGTTACTAGTGCATGGCGCGTTAGAAATCTATAGGCCACTCGTTGGCCACGCGGTCCCAGATTGCGTGACCAGCGGTCAGGACATTAGGATGGAGTTGAGGCACTCCATGCAACATGGAAAACACACCTAGCTGCACTGGCCCTTAGACAACCTTGATAAATAAAGAATACTTACTTTAAATAGTGCGTTTATGTATGTTTATTGTACTTTTATTGTGTGTGTTGCGTCCAGCGATGCGTGGCCGTCCCCTTGACCATGCGGCGACTGAGTCCGAACACTCACAAACAAGCACCAAAAACGACAAAAACAACAGTTGGGATGGTTTCTATCATGTTATGGTTTTTACAACCAAATTCATAATGGCTGTCACAAAAGTTAGATCGCGGGTTAATACGGTATTGAATTTCATGGAGCGTCTTTTACACACAAATTTATTTTCTTTTTACAGTAAGGATGTTCGGTTGCCTGTACAACTGCAGAGAGCTATGGCAGCTGAGGCTGAAGCTGCTAGAGAAGCCCGTGCAAAGGTTTCTTTCAACTTAAAATGAATTATTTCTAATTAAGCGACTACAAATTTGATCTATTTGTCAAGGTTATTGCTGCTGAAGGAGAACAAAAGGCTTCACGGGCTTTAAAAGAGGCAGCCGACGTTATCAACGAGTCACCGGCAGCAATTCAGTTACGTTATTTGCAAACACTCAACACCATTTCCGCAGAGAAAAACTCAACCATCATTTTCCCTCTGCCTATCGATCTTTTGTCAATTTTCCATCAATCTAAGAGATAAACATTAAACTCTGCTGAAAATACGGAGTTTGATGGGTCATAAAACATTTTTGTTTTAATGATTTAAAGAGTACGGTAACGATAGAAAACTAACTTAAGAAAGAAAGGGAATAAATAATTATGTAATTTCCAAAATTTCGTTTGAGACCAGGAAATCGGGACATTTCTAAATGTTAGGTGAAATTTTTTGCGAAATTGGTTGTCGGAAAATGGCAATTTTAGCCGTTTGTTTTCGATATTATGTCCAGATATCAGAGAAACAACATTAGGGTTATATTTAGTGTCGATAGTTTTCATTGGATAATTTTTTGAACGATTCTGATTGGTCAAATTTTGAACGATTTTGATTTGTCAGTTTTTCGAACGATTCTGATTTGTCAGTTTTTCGAACGGTTCTGATTTGTCAGTTTTTCAAACGATTCTGATTTGTCAGTTTTTCAAACGATTCTGATTTGTCAGTTTTTCGAGCGATTCTGATTTGTCAGTTTTTCAAACGATTCTGATTTGTCAGTTTTTTGAACGATTCTGATTGGTCAATTTTTAAATAAATTTGATTGGCCAATTTTAAAACACCACTCGTGTGTGATTGGTTGCGTAAAAAAAAACGTCTCGAAATGTCCTAACATCCTGGTGATTTATGAATGTTTTGTCTTAATTAAATTTAAAAAAACGTTTGTGTTGCCTTCTGAAATTAAATCGTGTATTTTCTAACAGCTCACAGTTTGAAAACTGCATTTAATAATTCTGAACCTTTGTACATGTATTTGCAAAACATGCACATGTTTCTATTGATTAGATTGCTTTTATGTTGTCATCAACAGGACTACTCATGTCTTGTGTTTTACCAATGAAGTATTAGCATTCAATCAGAACTAAATGTTCCAAAATGATGCTTTTTGAACCTCTTTTTTTATGACTTTATGCATTCAAAGGTGTGAAGCTGCAAAAAAAGCATTAATTATCATAGTTAATTTATTGCAAATTTAGAATTACTTAGAAATATTTTAATAATAAATATTTTACGTTTGTTACAATCAACAAATAAGGTGATAACTTGAAATTATGAAGCTAAATCAAGAAAAATTTTAAAGTTCCTTAATCAGAGTAATATATCTAGTGTTTTCAAATACTGAACTGCTCAGTAAGTGAACTTGATGTTAAATAACAAAATGATTGAGAGTTTAATTAAACATTTATTGTATATATTCAGTTTTAAAAAAGTTTAAAATAGATATTTTTATTTATTAGACTTTTTCTTTCATTTTTTTCAATTTTTGTTTCAGTTTGTTTAGTTTCAAATGTGAAATTTAAAAGGCTGAAAATGTTTATTTATTGCAGGTATAAACTCAGTTAAATCAATTATGATAACACAATTATATATGCACAATTTTGTCTTAAGATATGCATTTTTTTGTATTTTCACTGTATTGTTTGTCCTTACACAAAGAAATATTAGTATTTTTAAATTTTTATCTAGAATTGTTTTAAAAATTATGTACTATAAAAATTGAAATAGTTTTTATTTATATCATATATATTTAAGTGAATGAAGGTTCTTTGTTTACTGGAATATATGTATTTGTAAATTCATTGTAATGTGATTGCATTAAAATCTTAATAAATTTTGAAAAAAAGTTATGATCACGTTAGAAATAAACAAGGAAATAATAAGGGGTTTCACGCAACGGATTATAATTTTATTTATATTATAATCCAATAAAAAAAAACCTAAGATTATAACGCAAGTCGTGACATCTTGGATTATTTTTTAGTTTAATCAAAGCGGAATTAACTCGATGGTCCAAATCAACACTAGGGAGGCGGAACAGTGAAATTGTTTTTTTATTTCCGGTTATTAAACTTTTAAAGTACTATACACGGATCGATTCATTTCGATGATTCGAATCTAACGAGGTATAGTTTTTCTAGATTGCTGTAATAGTTTAAAAAATATCGTGCGTAGAACTGTTAAGGCGGTAGATCATCAAATCAAGCGCCATTTCAATCTCGAGAAGGTAAATTGTCTTCTCCTTAAATCACTTAAAGAATTGACTTATAGAAGTCACTTCTTGATTGAACACACTTTAAGTTGTTAATGTACGCGCCTGTGCAAAAAGGCAACAAAATGGCAGTCGATCTAAAGTCTAGAACTAATTTCTTTATGTCTAAATAGATATTTTTAGATCTTAAAATTGTCCGTTTAGACATAAAAGTAAAGTTATTTTGTTTTAAACACACAACCGGAATTTTTAAGGTACTTACTTACTGTAAACGAGATAAATAAACACATCAGTGTGTTTTAGTTTATTTTTCAATTCAATCGCTTTATTTTCAGATACGTAGTGTAGTGTTTGAATTTGATGTTTTATTGTAGTAATAAACGTTATTTTGAAAAGTGCCACTTTTTTTCAAATGTCCCGATTTTGGACCAGAGGTATCTGGGCACCCTAATCGATACTCATTATAAATCAGTGGATACCCGTTACATGACAATACAGAGATTTGGCTCCAAGAGGAGACCAGCGGGTGAATACGCCGAGAAATATATCACGGAATTGAGGGTGATGGCCCAAAGATGCAATTTCTCAACAAAAAAACAAATGGATAGTGCTATAATTGACCAGGTGGTGCACGGATCGCGAAATCCGGTGCTAGTGCGAGAGATCCTTTTGAACTTGCCGCTATCGGTGACGGTGACTGAAGTGACAAAGCAAGCAAGCGGTGGCGCACGAAATGGCCCACATGGCTGCTGGGGGTAAAGAGGAAACCCTACCAGTAATAGACTCAGATGGATTAGCTTCGACTTCGGCGACGGTATTGCACACCTCGGTGGGTTTTTGGCGAGCAGACAGCGCGGTTGAGGATGTGCGGCGACAGTAACACCAGAGACGACAACACAGAAGGGGTTTGCCCAACGACCCTGGCGCGGGCGTCGGGGAACTGGCAGAGGATTCAGCCGTTTAAGCGTGACGGAGCGCCGGTCCAATGTTTCCGGTGTGGCTGACCCCATTTTGTGAAGGTGTTGTAACCCTGGAGCACTTTCAGTGACGGAGTTGGAAACCTAGCCGGTTATTTGGAGTTGGTTTCCAGCCACCTAGATCCAACTGATTACGATTCTCGTTGCAAAAAACCTCTAGACAACAATCGTCAACAGACCAAAGAGAGTAAGCGTAACTATTACAGTTATCATCTCAGCGTATCCGCATCAAAACGGATCCGTGACCACTAAGGACAACAATTTTAGATATTTTGTAGAAACTCGAGTAATAAAGTATATCTTTCATTAAGCCCAAATGAAGTGTATTCAATTTATTCCCCATTGTTAAAGATATACTACAGGGAGATACCGTAAACAAAGTCGGATCACGACAAAGGACTGCCCCTATTAGCCGTTACTTATACAGTATTTACGGTTGTGGTGACGCTAGGCACTGCAGGCAAGCTTAAACGGGATTGGGTCAAGAAAGCGGTAGAGGTTGAGGCGGGATGCCCAGGCCTGTTCCTAGGGTGTTGTGCGCCTGTGTGTTTTTTGTCCTGTTGGCGCCCCCCCGCACCCTAGCCAGTGAAGAGTTGCGGAGGCATACTGCGGTGAGGCGCCCCTGACCAGTGGCGCCCGTGTATTTATCACACGGTGTCCCTATGGTAGAAACGGGCCTGGGGATGCCCACTGCAAGCCTGTCCCCTTGAAAAGGATGGTGACTTTGGAGTGCCAGATGATAATTGGAGACAAAGGTGGGTGCCAGTTAACGCCATTCAGGAGCATGAGGAGGACTTTGCCCTTTTCCACCTGAGCGGTAGGGGAATGCATCCACCACCACTAATGGTCTATGTGCTGTTGAACAACTTTGGTTTTGACTTCTTGTTGGATACAGGGAGCAAATTATCCGTTTTAAATATAAACGATTGTAATGTATTATTACTATTATTTCCAGCATTGGCTATCTCCTCGGTTATAATCCATAATTTTAACTTTTGCATATGCGCAGTTTGAACGAGTAATTATTCGGAAATAATTTAAACTAATAAATGTATTATAAACTATAATACATTTTTTAGTTTAAATTATTAATTTTTATTAGCTGATTATTAAAAATGAAAAACCCCACATTGATTTTACTTGTTTGTGACGGGTCCTCTCGGCCATCCCATAGGCAATACGTATTAACACACGGCACGAAGCAGGATCTAGTTATACAAAACTCTAAAGCGACACACTGTGGCGAATTCAGACTTAAATTCATCCTACGCGCTGAATTTTAAGCCTTTTTATTAACCATCAAGCTTTTCCGCATTTTGAAGGTAATTATAGCCGATTACATTTTTATAGTCGAACGAATTTCAATCTTTATTTTCCATTCCAGAACAAACAAAACTTGTAATGATAGAAATAACGTGCAACGACCGCCTAGGCAAAAAAGTGCGAGTGAAGTGCAAGTATCCTTTCAAAATCAAAACGGAAAAACAAAATTAAAGAACCAAAAAAAAAAAAATTAAGAAATAAAATCTATTTCTTTCACTTTTATCCTTTTAAAATTTCCCTTAACACGCGCACAGCCCAGACGATACGATTTGCGACTTGAAAAAACTAATAGCTGCGCAGACCGGCACAAAATGGGACAAGATTGTGCTGAAAAAATGGTAAAACGAGAAAATTCCTTTAAAACGACGATAAAACTAACAATTATTTATCTATTTCGACAGGTATACGATATACAAGGATCATATCAAACTGGAAGATTGTATCCTTTTGAGTTTTTAGTGCGCATGTCCAAAAAACGTGCAAAAATTGACCTTAAATCGCATTTTTCACAGATGAAATACACGATGGAATGAACCTTGAGCTTTATTATCAGTGAGCTGTTTCCACGGGCCTTAAATAACATTGAAATAATAATAAAAAAAATCTTTCATGAGCCACTGAACATTCCATTCGCAGAAAAATGACTGGTTTGATCTTCTACGACAAGATTGTGACACATTTTTGTATTTAGTCGGATTTTTTCTTTCTTAGTTTTATTGTAAAGTGAATTTTTTTGTGTTTAATTTAATAAAAATAATATTTGGGAAGAACCATTTTGTTTGTGTTGCTTTAAATGGCCAACAGATGTCGTTATGGGAGTGGTTAGCTCGGCTTTGATATGACGTCGACTGGCTCTTACGTTTGCAATCGCCATTCCCAACTCTCTTTGTATTTTTAAATGATTTATTAAATATCAAAACGTTGTTTTACTTTAAAGTTGGATTAAAAGTTTAAAAAGTAATTTATCGATTGAATTTATCAATTTTTAAATAAATAATAATTCGTTAATTATTATTTACGGAGATAACAGCGCGTTGATAATAGGGGGTGACGTCACTCGACGGAAGACGTCATTTGAGGCCATTAGAGTCTTGGCGTTTTGCGGTTTCGATCAGGTAGAGAAGTCACAATATAATTCCGCCGTGAGTATTCAATTCAATGTATTTAAACCAAAGGAAACAAATTGCATCAACAATAACCATTATGGTTACGGTATTATCGCAAACCGCCATGTAAACTCGATTTCAAGATGGACCCCGCCCATACGTACACTTCACTGTGCATTTTTGCTCTTAATTAATCTTCACTGAATCACATTGAACAAGTTTAATCCAGAATTAATTCTGCTTGAAAAACATGCAAATATTAAGTGTGAAGTGAATTGCATTAATCAACTAAAAATTTTATGTTATTTGTCTTTCGAAAAAGTGTAAAATTGTTATTTTTTTCTATTATTTTATTATTTTGTGTTTTAAAAATCATTTTTTGGTTTTATTTTGTGAATTAGAAGGATTGAGTTCAAATCAAGGCGTGGCAGTTTAGATAACAGTCATGAATTCTCTTTTAAGTGCTATGAAATGAGATAAAACCATCTGCACTTGTTCTAGTTTTACGAAACATGTTTGGCCTTAATTTTTCTATTAGGTGATGAAGTGATGACGTCATGAAAACGAAATTAAATGTATAGTGTCTTTAAAATCACCCCTGGTGGCTAGGATTTTTAATTGTTTAGTCTTATTATGTAATTTTATTGCTGTTTTGAAATGCTACACAGGAAATAACTGTTCTCCAGTCTTGCAGATAAAAAGTTATTAAATAAAGTTGTAGTAGAATAACAGTGATGAACTATCGGCGAACTACGGTGTTGTATTCGAATGTAACTGAAATTTTTCAAGATTGATTGTATTTGTACAAAATACAAAATACAAAATGGGTCCACTTGAAATGATAGTTTTTGTCACTTATGGATGAAGTAATGCTGATTTTAAGTGAAATATTTAATAGTTTGTGGGAAAATTGCCATTTTTAGAGAAAAAATTGAAAAATTTGGTGCAAAAATTGTTCGACTTAGATCAAAAGGTGAAAAGAAAAATTATTTTTCGACATTTTTGAACATTTTTGAACATTTTTGAACATTTTTGAACATTTTCATCATTTTTGAACATTTTTGCCACGTTTTTCAACAATTTTGCAACGTTTTTGAACATTTTTGTAACGTTTTTCAACATTTTTGCAACGTTTTTCAACATTTTTGCAACGTTTTTCAACATTTTTCAACATTTTCAACATTTTTCAACATTTTCAACAGCTCTTGTAATTTTTCATAAGTTACATAAAAAGTATGCAATACAACACCACGGTGTTGTATTCGAATATAACACAACCCTTGTGCTATATTCAAACACAACACCGTTACATGCGGGAGGAAACTGTAGCGTAGACAAACATCGAAAGCCAAAATATAGAATTTCTGGTTTATTATTTTTTTTTTTTAAATCTAGAAAAATTTTAAAAAAATTTTGGAAACTTTAACTTTATGTTAGGCGGTGTATTTTTAGCTGCTGCTACCATGGCAATGAGATGTTATTGATTTGTCTGAAATCGCTAGGGTTTTGGATACTGCACTTTGACGCAGTCTCTGCCTCGCCCGTAAATTCTGCCATTAACTCATTCGTTTAATGCGAAAAAGAAATAATTAACAGCTGTGATTTATAAGGAAAACATATTTAGTCGATTTTAGACGTGCAAAAGGTGATTTTTCACAATTTTTTTCACGTTTTTTCATGAGTAAAAAGGAGCGAAAAAAGACCGGTTTGAACATGCATCGATAATGGGATTTGGTTTTAGTCGTTTCAAATGCGAGACGTTTGTCCGTTTCTAGCACAATATCCCGATTTGTTTTTAGTGCTCGTTTGCCTCTGTTTCTGCGTGTATTTCTCTTTCTATCTCGTGTTTTGGTTTATTCTTCGCTTTTGTTCGCGTCAAAAAGGTATGCCGATGTTGTGCAATTTGATAAAATCAAAAATATTAATTTTTATTGATTTTTTATTGATTTTTATTGATTTTTATTGATTTTTATTGATTTTTATTAAATTTTGTTGATTTATTTTATTTATTTTTGTTAATTTTTATTAAATTTTGTTGATTTTTATTAAATTTTGTTAATTTTTATTAAATTTTGTTGATTTTTATAAAATTTTGTTAATTTTTATTGATTTTTATTGATTTTTATTAAATTTTTATTGATTTTTATTGATTTTTATTAAATTTTGTTGATTTTTAAAATTTATTTTCATTTATTTTTATCAATCTTTATTTATTTATTTATTTTTTTTTTTTTGGATAGAAAATGACGGAGATTCCCGCTCGCGAAATCAAAGTTTTGGAGACTGTGGAGGATATTCAGGACAGACGTGATCAAGTTCTGGGTCGTTATGGGCAGTTTAAGGCTGAAGCGAGGTCCAAGAGGGATAAATTAGAGGATTCGAGGAGATTTCAATATTTTAAGCGAGATGCTGATGAATTGGAGTCGTGGATTAATGAGAAGTTGCAAGCCGCTTCGGATGAGAGTTATAAAGATCCTACAAATTTACAGGTAAATTTGAGTTTTTTTAAATTTTTTATTTGATTTTAATATAATTTTTTTTTATAGGCTAAAATACAAAAACATCAAGCTTTTGAAGCCGAGGTTGCTGCACACAGTAATGCTATCGTTGTGTTGGATAATACCGGCATGGAAATGATAAATCAAGGACATTTTGCATCCAGCGTCATTCAGGTATAATAAATAAATAAATGTGCTTTGCAGTGCGTTTGCTTGTGAAATAATGCAGTTTTGCGTTTATATAGGATGATTACTGCAGGTTATATGCTTTAAAAATGCTTTTTTTACATTAAAAAGGCATTGAAAATGTATTTTTACATTATAAAAGCATTAAAAATGCATTTTTACATTATAAAAGCATTAAAAAGGCAACAAAAATGCATTTTTGCATTATAAAGACATTAAAAAAAAAATTTTTTTGCATTAAAAAAGCATCAAAAATTCTTTCTTTCACTAAGAAGGCATTACAAAGGCATCAAAAATGCATTTTTGCACTATAAAGGCATCAAAAATGCATTTTTGCACTATAAAGGCATCAAAAATGCATTTTTGCACTATAAAGGCATCAAAAATGC
>JAQFXT010001940.1:0-14431 GCA_034683725.1 Strigamia crassipes
CCGGTACGTGTAAGATTAAACAACAACAAAAAAATTAAGAATAGAACAAATCCTAAATTTGTTCTCGCGACCACCCGAACCCAACCGACACAACCCAAACATGTCTCTCTCGCCCACATAAACGTCGATTCCCCCGCACGCCACAATCGTCCACCTGGATACGTCACGCCTCCCGGACCGCTGCGGCGGGGGCACGTGGTCCCCGAATGGCCACAGCGACGCCAACAACCCCAACAACCCCACCAACCCCCCGACCAACGCCGCCAACATGGTCTTCTACTACGAATCCTACCCGGCCATGCGACACCAATTCGGGGCGATGGGCCACCACTACCCGTACGGACAAACGCAACCTCAGCCGGCCGCCACCTCGCAGTTCCCGGCCGACGTGAATCAATTCGGCGGCGGCGCGACGGAATCGTCGTGGCAGACGACCGCGGCTTCTTCCAGCTGTTCGCGGACCCCGGTTTACGACGAGTGGGGTCCCCGGAGCCCGTGCGCGCATTTGTCGGGTGCCGGTTGCGGGAGCCCGGCGAACGGGGTTTACAATTCGGGTTTTAAGTTGGCCGGGGTTCAGGACTTTTCGCAGCCGCAGCAGGCGCTGCATCAGCCGCTGCACTCGGGGCTGCATCCCGGGCTGCATCAGGGGCTGCATCAGCCGCTGCATCAGGGGCTGCATCCGGCGGTGCATCAGTCGCTGCATCAGCCGCCGCAGGACTTGAGTATTCACGGCGGTCAGCAGTCGCCCGATTCGGGGTTGACGGTGTCGAGCGACGGGGTTTCCAGTTCGGATTCGCCCGGTGCGGGTGCGGGTCATCATGTGCTGGGGGTTCAGCAGCACGGGGCGATGAATGTGCAGCAGGGATTGAGGCCGCCGATTATCCGAAGTCCGTACGATTGGATCAAGAAGCCGTCGTACCAAACGCAGTGCAATCCAGGTACAGTGGTCAACAAGTTTGCGAAGTTTTTTTGGGGTTTTTAAACGATTTTTGCGATTTTTTTACGTTTTTAAACGTTTTTAAACGATTTTTTGGAAATTTTTTACGTTTTTAAACGTTTTTAAACGATTTTTTGGAGTTTTTAAATAATGTTTTGGGATTTTTAAGTTTTTTTTTACGTTTTTAATGGTTTTTGTGGGGTTTTGTCAGTTGTTTTAAACGCGTTTTAGGTGTTTTTAAAGTTTTTAAAGCTCGTTTTAGTCGTTTTGAGGTGTTTTTAAACGATTTTTTTGGGTTTTTCTAACCATTTTTAACGCTTTTTTCGTTTTTTTCGGTGTTTTAACGATTTTTGTGGGGTTTTGTGAGTGTTGTCAGTTGTTTTAGACGCGTTTTGGGTGATTTTTGAAGTTTTTAAGGCCCGTTTTAGTCGTTTTGAGGTGTTTTTATTTAAGTATTTCATAATCTTTTTTTTAAAGGAATTGTAGGGTCTTTTTTAAAGAATAATTTTCGGTCTTTTTCAAGTGTTTTTCTGTATTTTTATTTCATTTATTTTTTAAAGTTGTTTTTTCAATTATTTTAGGCCGGTTCAGTATTTTTGCCAACATTTGCACAAATTGTGAGCATTTTAGGCCTTCACAAACAAATTTCGAATGTTTTTAAGTCTCTTTTATAATAAATTTTTAGAAAATTTTAGGTATTAAAAACAAATTTTGAGCATTTTTAAGTCTTTCAAACCAATTCTGAGCATTTTAAGGCATTTCAAACAAATTTAAGCATTTTTAGGCCTTTTCTTACAAATGTTAAGCATTTTTAAGCCTTTCAAACAAATTTCGAGTAGTTTAAATCTTTTTTTTTTTTTTAAATTGGTAAATTTTTGGGCATTTCAAACAATTTTTGAGCATTTCAAACAATATTTGAGCATTTAAGCCTGTTCAACCAAATTTTGAGCAGTTTTAGGCCTATTCGGACACTATTTGAGCATTTTTAGGCCTATTCGGACAATTTTTGAGCATTTTTTCAAGAATTTTCAAGAATTTTCAAGCATTTTTTTTGGTAGAATTTTTAGTCCTTTTCAAGCATTTTTAAGCTTTTTTTTGGTAGAATTTTTAGGCCTTTTCAAGCATTTTCAAGCATTTTTTTGGTAGAATTTTTAAGCCTTTTCAAGCCTTTTCAAGCATTTTCAAGCATTTTTTTTGGTAGAATTTTTAGGCCTTTCCAAGCATTTCTTTTTGCCATTTTTGGACGTTTTCAAGCAAATTATGAGAATTTTTAGGCCTTTCTAAACACATTTTGAGCATTTTTAAGCCTTTTTTAATCAAATTTTGAGCATTTTTAAGCCTTTTCAAACAAATTTCGAGCATTTTTTACCTTTTCTAACAAATCTCGAACATTCTACGACTTTTCAAACAAATTTCGAAAATTTTTTAGGCTTTAACATACGCATTTATACCATTTTTACAAAAAAAACACAAGAAAGAAAAAAAAAAAAAAAAAAATTGATTTAGTGCCTTTCTCATGACACTTACTCATCTTTAAGACCATTTACTTAAATTCCACCCAATTCACACCTCACTACACCTTACTTATACAACAAAATCAATTATTCTCTACACTCAACTCATCTCCACTTAAACGCACCAATTTAAATTGACGACATTGCCGCAATAAAACCGCTTTTCGATCTTTATTGACCCATCACAAGCCCCATCAATAAAAATAACCCTAAATTAACCCAAACACCCCAAAATAAAAAATAAAAAAAATAAAAATAAAAATAAAAAATAAAATTTTTTTTTTTTGACTTTTGGACATCAAAGAAAATGTGTGGACACTGGGCAGCACAAGAGCGAGGTGACGCGAAGAGGTCGGGGGGAGGTGGCGTAAATGTCCATTTGTTGTCCCACAACCAGTTTGTCAACATGTCCGCGATTGGGGGACGCGCAAAGTGGACAAAAGGAGGCCAGGTAGAGCGGGGGGTGATGGAAGAAGAAGCCAAGTGAGACTATCATTTCTTTTAGTCGCCAACACCGGTGCAATTGACCATCGACTAATCCCCGCGTCCCTTTTGTCGCTTTGACAAATCTCTCACCGACACACGCCAGCAGACAAATCGCAGACTTTGCGCACGATTAATGGGTCAAGGTGAATCGATTTAGGCCCCATCAATCAGTTTAAGTCGCTTTTACACATTTTTTGAATTTAGTTAATTATTCAGATTTTTTTTTTTTTTTACATTTCGGCCATTTTTTTTTGAGTTGAATTTCATCGAGGATTAATGATTTTGGGTGTTTAATTGAATAAAAATGGAATTTTTTTAATTTTTTTTAATTTTTTTTTTTATAAGTTAATTTTGACAATTTTTTCGGTTTTTATCTAAGAGAAATCGGGTTTTTGTCGTTTTGTTGTTTTTGGTAGATTTTGGCCACTTTTTCTGCTTTTGTTAAGGAAAATCGAGTGTTTTTGTCGTTTTCAGTCAATTTTGGCCACTTTTTCTGCTTTTGTTAAGGAAAATCGAGTGTTTTTGTCGTTTTCGGTTGTTTTAAGTCAATTTTGATCATTTTTGGCTTTTATTTAAGAAAAATCGTTAGTTTTGGTCGTTTTAGGACAATTATGATCATTTTTTAACTTTTATTTTAGAAAAGTCGACAGTACTGGTCGTTTTAAGTCGATCTTGACTATTTTTGTTGGCTTTTATTTAGGATAATCGAGTGTTTTTGCCGTTTTCGGTTGTTTTATGTCAATTTTGATCATTTGTTTAAGAAAAATCGAAAGTTTTTGTCGTTTAAGGTCAATTTTAATCATTTTTTCGACTTTTACTTAAGTAAAACCAAATGTTTTCCTCGTTTATTGTCATTTTACGTCACTTTTAACCATTTATTTAAGAAAATTCAACAATTTTTCTGGTTTCTAGTTGTTTTAAATCAATTTTAACCATTTTTACAACTTATTTTCAAAAAAAATTCAACCAATCTTCACAAAATCAACGACCAACAAACTCCTTCCACCAGAGGCCACTTTTCGCCCTACCCATTCCAAAGCTCCACCCCCGGACTCCATCTCCACCTAAACCAATCAAAACCCACCCCCCCCCCCCCCAAAAAAAAAAACTTTTTTCCAAATTTTTTTCCTTTTAATTATTTTTTTCTCCCAAATTCGTCCTTGAATTTCGTCCAACCAAAACCATTTGTCGCCATAAATGCATTTAGCAACCCCTTACTCCCCCCTTTGACCCCCACGAGACTCATTAAGAACACCCGACTCATTACCACCCTCTCGGTACAAGTCAAAGCCCCCTGGAAAACATTTCCCCATGCACCCATCTGGATTAAAGTCGAGGGTTTGATTGTCGCGCATTTTGGTTGGTGGAACCGCGTTGATAAATGATCGAATTTTTCGCGCGCATGATTGAGCATTTTTGGGTGATCAATTGGGAGTGGGGCACGCGGGAAAGATTAATTTTGCGCTTTCACGGATGATCTGGAGGGAGAAATTTGCGTCGGTCGCGCTTTGTCACCTGTCATTTGTCACGGTTTGGGTGGAAAGGTGTTGCGCATGCGTAGATCTGGATATTCGGTGATTTTCATTGTTTGGTGATTGGTATATTTGGTGTTCGGGGAATTAAAATTGGTTGGAATTTTGGTTTTTTGTGGGTTTGGTTTGATGTTTTTGATGTTTTTGGTGTTTTTGGTGTTTTTGGTGTTCGGGGAATTAAAAGTGGGTTGGAATTTTGGTTTTTTTGTGGGTTGAATTTGGTGTTTTTGGTATTTTTTGGTATTTTTTGGTATTTTTTGGTGTTTTTGGTGTTCGGGGAATTAAAATTGGTTGGAATTTTGGTTTTTTTGTGGGATTGGTTTGGTGTTTTTGGTATTTTTTGGTGTTTTTGGTGTTTTTGGTGTTTTTGGTGTTCGGGGAATTAAAATGGGTTGGGATTTTTTTTTTTTTTTGTGAGTTTGGTTTGGTGTTTTTGGTATTTTTTGGTATTTTTTGGTGTTTTTTGTGTTTTTGGTGTTTTTTGTGTTTTTGGTGTTCGGGGAATTAAAATGGGTTGGAATTTTGGTTTTTTTTTTGTGGGTTTGGTTTTGGAAATTTTTGGTCGGGAAATTAAGAAAATTGTAAAAGTTAGAAAAATTGTAAAAGTTTGGTCGAAAAGTCAAGAAATTGAACAAAACTGGTCAGGAAATTAGGTCGAAAAAATTAGAAAGTTGTACAAATTTAGTCCGAAAATCAAGAAACGTGTACGAAATTCGTCAGAAAATCAAGAAAATGGAATAAATGTAGTCGGAAAATCAAGAAAATGCAAAAATATAGTCGACAACTAAAAAAAAATTAAAAAAATATAATTAAAAAAATCAAGGAACTTGCTAAAATTTAGCCGGAAAATCAAAAAAGTTCCCAAATTTTAGTTCGAAAAGCAAGAAAATTATCAGAAATCATCAGAAAATCAAAAAATTGCTAAAATTTCATCAGAAATTCAAAAAAATTGCTAAAATTTCATCAGAAAATCAAGAAAATTGCTAAAATTTCATCAAAAAATTAAGAAAATTGCTAAAATTCCATCAGAAAATCAAGAAAATTGCTAAAATTCCATCAGAAAATCAAGAAAATTGCTAAAATATAGTCAAAAATTAAAAAAAAAAAAAATTACAGTCCGAAAGGCAAGAAAATTGCTAAAATTTCATCAGAAAATCAAGAAAACTGCTAAAATTTAGTATTTAAAACTTCTTACTATGCGTAACTATCATTTGATTACAAACTACTTTGTTTGACATATTAAAGTGTACTCGAAAATGTATTTATGCCCAAAACATTTTCGACCATTGCTAATCTTCCTCAGTGGATTTTTAAATTTAGTAAAAAAAAAAATATAAAAAAAACCAAAATTTGTCTGAAAACTGCAAAAACCATCCAAAAAAACCCATTAATCTATTCTACACATTTAATTACGTTCATTACATCTGCCCCGCGCACTAAAAATCAAAACTCTTCGTCTTCTCCCTAAAAATCCACCAATCCCAAAATCCAAAAATCCCCTAACCCCCTATCAAATTTCATCCCCCACATTGCGGTGTCTCGAATTCAACCCCAACACTATCAACAAACAGTCGGTTTCGGACACAGTCGGTTGCCAACATTATCTGGCCGCTATCAAACCGTCCATGTTGTTGTTTGCGTTCAAATGTTTGCGCATTAGCGACATCGTTTTCGTCCCCTCAACATGTCCACCTCGTCATGACAAATGGTGGTGCCCACAAAGAAGACACTTGCCCTCCCCCTGTCAGCAAAGCAGCCGCGCTACAACACCTTTCGCGTGCCTGTCATGTCGCGACCCCATGATTGAGCACTCACTCGCACCAAACAACGGGCCTAACCAATCCCACGCTGCGGCCCTAACATGTAAATCCTAAAAGACAAAAACACAAAATCACAAAATAAAATGTTTGAAACGTTACTATTAGGGTTTGTTTTAATAGAAATACGAAAATTAATGAAAAAATTGAGCGAAAATGGAGGGAAATGACGTTTTTTGTGTTTCGACGGAGATCCGCGTTAACCGCTGCCGAGGTCGGTGCGTGTTGCGCCGCAGCGATGGTAAACGATTTCCGTACAATTTCAAAATGTTCGTTTTTTTAAGTTTTTAATTAATTTTTTTTAATTTGAAACGTTTAAAATATTCGAATTAGTGTTTATTTTAATATAAATAAGAAAATCAATGGGAAAATTGAGTGGGGATGGAGAAAAATTATGTTTTTGTGTTTCGACGGAGATCGGCGTTAACCGCTGCCGAGATCGGCGCGTGTTGTGCCGTAGCGGTGGTGGACGATTTCCGTACAATTTCATAATGTTTGTTTTTTTGAGTTTTTAATTAATTTTTTTCAATTTTTTTTTGTGTAGATGTAGAAATGAGTTTAACGAATTGTTATTTAAGTTATTTTTGTTGTTTTTTTGTAGGTAAAACGAGAACGAAGGATAAATATCGCGTTGTGTATAGCGACGTGCAGAGACTAGAACTTGAGAAAGAATTTCATTACAGTCGATACATCACCATACGGCGGAAAGCGGAACTAGCTCAACTTTTAGGCTTATCAGAGCGACAGGTAAAGAAATTATATTTTTACATTTTCTTTATTTCTTTCGCTATTCCCCGTATAATATTTCGCGTTTTGAACCACTCGGGTGCATAATTGCAAAGCGTAATCTAATCTGTTGTGTATGACTAAATATTTGTGACTGGAATTGCATCATAATAAGATAGGGAAACTAATAAGATAGAATGTTCCCTTTCCCTATCTTGCGCCACTAACAATAGTTTTTAGTGTCCGTGGAATTATGTTTGGGAATAAATGCATTTTGTGATAAAAATAAAAATATTTTAAGATGAAAAACTGTATTTTGTTGTGTAAAAATACATTTTGGAGCAGGAAAAAATGCATTTCAAGCCGAAAAATCGGGTATAAATGCATATTTTAGGCAAAAACAATGTATTTTGTTGCCGAAAAATGCATATTTTAGGCGAATTAAGACTACTTTGTTGTCGAAAAATGTATTTGTTGTTCAAAAATGCATTTTGAGCCGAAAAAGTGCGTATTTTAGTCGAAACATTTGCATTTGAACCGAAAAATGCACGTTTTAGGCGAATTAAGTCCAGTTTGTTGTCCAAAAATGTATTTCGAGCCAAAAAGTACACATTTTAGGCCAAATAGATGCATTTTGTTGTTCAAAAAGCATTTTAAGCTGAAAAGTGCGTATATTAGGCGAAATATACGCGTATCTTAAAGCGAATTACGTCCATTTTGTTGTCCAAAAATGTATTTCAAGTCGAAAAATGCATATCTTCGGCGACATAAATGCATTCCAAGCAGAAAACTGCACATTTTAGGCGAAATAAATGCATTTTGCAGTCCTGAAAAAAAAAAAAAAAAATATTTGTATCCAAAAATATTCCATTTTACTACACAAAAAATCCATTTTTAGCCAAACAAATCCATCTGCCTTGCACTAACACGTCCAACCACCTGGACACAGGCCCAACACAGATGCCCCCAAACACCAAACCTATTCAAATCTCAAAACCGTTCTAACTTGCTAGTTGCGCGACGCCATTTTGAATTCATCTGTAAAAAAGGTAAAAATCAAAACAAAGCCCAAATAAATAAAACAACCAAACAAACAAATAAATTAATTAATAAAAAATAAACTTGTGAATATTATAGCAATATTTAAAATGTGTTTTTTGTCGTTACTTTTTGGTCTTAGGTGAAGATCTGGTTTCAAAACAGAAGAGCGAAAGAACGCAAACAAGTGAAGAAACGAGAAGAACTCGTGCAGAAGGAGAAAGACATTGTGGTTCATCACCATTTACAACCTCTGCAAATGTCCACTGCCAATGGAATTGGCAATAAGATGATTAGTTTGGACTAAAAGGAAACAAAAGAAAAATGTCTTTAAGTGAAATCTCTACACCAATCAGGGTCCTTCATTCCTGACAATAAACAAACTGCAAATAGTCACCATTTTCCTCTTTTCTTTTTTTTTTTTTTTTTTTTGTCTCCTAACTTATTTCTATTTCTCATTATATATATGAAAAAAAATCTATTATTTTTGTGTCTGGTTTTGAAAATAAATAAAATGAAACATTTTTTAAACGATTTGTTTTGATCACATGACCAGTGGCAAGTCCCGCAACTGCTAAAACACGATTTTCATCTTTTTATGGTTTCGCACGTAGTTTCACAATTTTCGCCCGCAAAACGGGAAATAAAAAAAGGGATTTTAATCATTTTATGTATTCAATGCTTCAGTAGCCAAGAAAAAAGACTAATAAAAGTTTTACATGGTTTTGTGATACTTTTTAGTCACCTTTAATCCGGGCGATAAGAGCAGCCAATTGGAAGCGGCGTGCGGCAAACTCAAAGCGGTTGGGGCTCGTATTATGAGTTTAGTTATGACAGCCAGTGGCTTCGATGTGTTTCTCACTGCTCGTAAAACGTGTACGTGGTCGGCTTGTATATGCGGGGCTGGACATAAAACGGTGATTACTACGTGACGCGGACTAGGCCTAAATCCTATAGTAAACGAAGCAATTTTAGTTACGGCGCTTTTAAAAATTAAAAATTGAATAAAAATTTCATTGATAATTATTTGACTTTTTTTTTTCGTTTTTATTTTGTTTTTCACTGGAAAATATAAAAAATTTGAATTATTTTGGTATTTTGTTAAATATATTTTTATTG
Organism: Strigamia crassipes; assembly: GCA_034683725.1. Lineage (NCBI taxonomy): Eukaryota > Metazoa > Arthropoda > Chilopoda > Geophilomorpha > Linotaeniidae > Strigamia > Strigamia crassipes. Next base: position 9,170 of record JAQFXT010001940.1, read on the forward strand.
AATTTTTTGCTTCGGTTTCGTTTCTTTTTGAATTTTGCCTCGGTTTCGTTTCTTTTTGAATTTTTCACTGGAAAATTTATGGAATTCGGAATTTTATTCGATTCACGTAGCGAAATTCCATTGAATTCGACCTTGGTTGGCTCGGGCATTAGTTTTTTTTTTATTTTCACACTTTTTTTTGTGTTTGTCGGCCCTTCAAGGTGGAACCTACTCGTATAAATTGATGTTGTAAACTCAGTCAAGAACCTGACTCATTACACGGTAAAAAGCCTACGTAATGGTTTTATGATCGGCGCTGGGCCCCGAGAGACGGCGTTGGTTCCTAGGATAACGACTGCTCTCCTGGGTCGATTTTATTTATCCTCTTTTTTTTATTTTTTTTTTTATAAATACTTTCTTTTTTTTTTTACTAGAAAGAAAGATAAATTCAACCATTACAATTAAAATGAGGAAATTTTAAAAATGTAGCTTCGAGTGTACCAAGGATGTAGAAGATATACCTCGATATACGGATTCGGTTGACCAATAGCGGGCACGGTTTTTAAATTTAGTCAACTTTCGTTAAATTTTATTAAATTATATTGAAATTATCTTCGAAACTAAATTATTTATGAATAATTTTTGTTTTTATATCTGTTCAATTCAACACAGAATTCCCTTTTTTTCTATTTAAAGAAAATTAATGTAATGCCAGATGCATAAGCGCCATCTAGTGGCGAAAATGTATATTAATAAAACGCAACAAAATTAAATAAATTGAGTTTAATTAATTAATTAATAAATAAATAAAATAAAAGTCACTAAAAAATATTTTTTTTATTTAAAATTTAATTCAATGTACTCTGAACTGCGGCTGATGTGTCAACATTTATTATTTCCCTAAGCGCCATAGTGGCGTAAGATGACGACGGTAATGAAAATTCGATGCAAACTGCCGTATGTAAACCAATCGATGATATTTCCTTATTTTCTTCCGAATTACATTCGTTTAATTCCTCTAAATCGCTCGAAATTAATGGAATAGTTGAATCGTCATATTTCGTCACCGTCGACGCCATGTTTCCAGGCAGAACTAAGAGCTTCCGGTAACCGCCACTCAAAACATACGACCTAACACAAACAAATAAACAATTTCCTCAACAAAAAATAAAAAATAAAAACGTACTTAACATTCGAATACGATTTCGTAAAATCCATATTCTCCTCTGCTAAAATTTGTTCGTACAACTCAGCAACTTAAAAAAACAAAATATGTTTATCGATTACAATTTCGCTATCAACAGACCGATACTAAAGGTTTCTTCCTCCAGCTAGACCTACCGTCGTTTTTTGGGAGTATAATGCTCTTTCCAGGAAGCGGCATAACCACATCAAAAATATCGACATTTGTGTTTTTATCAGCGGGATCGTGAACTAAAGGGACGTCACTGGTCCTTTTAGTCTTTGTGGAGTCACTAATATCTGTAAAACAACAAAAATCGAGTATAAAATCAATAAAAATCGATATTTTCGTACCCGAATCGTCTTTTTTATTGTACAAATCGCCATTTAAAACGCGCACACCGAATTTCTTGATCCTTTCCGACACAATTCGGTTCCAGATGAAGCTTTGGTAGCTGTGGATGTACATCAATCTCGTGTTCCGCGGGATCTGGAACACAAAAATTCCATTTTAATCACTCAAATCGTGATTTAACACTTGTAAACTCCCAAAATGGCCGTACAAAATTGAGAGCATTGACGTAATCATTCGGATTGCTTTGACTAAGTCCGCGCAGCAAATGAGCTTCGATTATGTGTTTTTTCGACAGTTTATTGAGCGCTGCTTTAGCATCTCTCGTGTCCCACCATGTTTGTCGACATTCCGCGAGTTCGTCGTTCTCTGAAACAAAAAGATAATCGATTAATTAGTCGCACAAATCAATAATTTGACAGTTGTCGATTTTTACCGCCAGGACGCGGTTTCATGATCAATTCAATCGCTCGTTTCCAGTTGCCGAGCAATAATGCTCGGCCGATGTGATGAGTTGGTATTGTGGACGTGCCGAACCGTTGCATGCCGTAGTAATTGATGAAACCGTTTTCGAGGAGATTCGTTAACGTTTGCCGGATGTCGCCATCGCCGGTGATTTTCCTTGAAAAATTAAGAAAATAATTATTTTGATGCGTCAATTTGGTGTTTTTAAACGCGAATTATTACCGTAAAACTATTTTAAACCTATTTCCGTTAAGATCGCCCAGTTGGAGCGGATTTTTAACGTATTCGTAATTTCCTAACGTCATACCGCGCAAATTCAATTTTGCCAGTTTTTCGGCGGAAATTCTAAAAAAAAAAAAAATGCAATAAATAATTAAATTTTTTTATAATTTATTTAATTACCTATAAACGGTGACCAATTGCGATGTTTTAGCTCGTTTGTCTTTGACGCCCGAATATGAGAACGATGATGTCTTCACTCTGGAGATCAAATAAGGTTAAATTACTCTTCCCAGTATTGTTGTGAATTGGATGTGACGCACAACACTGCGTAAATTCAATTCACAACTGTACTGGAATGTGTGGATTCTACCGTAAGGCTTTGGCTATGGTGTTTATGGCATCCATTGTGTCTCGGTTTTCTTTAAACATCACAAATTTAAGATAATTCGGTTGGTTTATGGGCCAGGTGTTTGATTTCCGTTTCTCGCCGTCTTTATTGTGTGAAACGACAATAACTTTGACTCCATCTCGTTCTTCCGTGGAACTTTGTAACTGGCCATAATTTTGTCGGATCGTGAAGTGGATTTTCTTCCGTTCTTCTTTCGAGTCGTCATTTAACTACAAAACCAAGAAATATAATCAATAATGACTCTTCAACGTTGATTTTATCACCTTGATTATCACGGGTTCGGCAGAATCGGCCGAAATGACCAAATTGTCTAATTTATCGACTACTTCGCCACCCAAATTCGTAATTGCATCTTGAATGACCTAAAAATAAGTTTAGTTACTTAAATTACTAACTATTTATGTAAAATATACCTCCGGGTCGCGTTTTGGAACGTTTAATTGCGTCAGTTTGATTACACAATTTAATGTATCTATTTCATTCACAATAAAATCGCTGAATCTGAAACAAAAATCAAATTACGAATACAAATTCCAGTATAGTTGCGAATGAGTACAGCGTAGAAAACCGCATCGTCTTTCATTCACACGTGAACTGGAATACGATATGTAAGTTATTTCTTTTAATACCTGTGCTTTATGACTCCTACAAATGGACTTAACGGGTTAACACGTTCAGTAATTCCAACATCGCCTTCGAGTAAATTCCTGGGCTCCAAACAAGAGCAGATATTCTTATCAACTAAACAAAATTAAAATTAAATTGTGTTTTTCTTTAGCAGTTGGGAATAAAATACTCACGACATTCGCACGTTTTAGTTATTTTTCGCTTCTTATTACCACGATCACTTAAATCGGATGTTTGCCGCTTCAAACACTCCGTTTCAGTTTCATTTAATTCCATTTTAAAAGAAATAATTAGCGAGTAAAACGAAGAAAAACACGTGGAAATTGAGTCGTTACTTCTTACAGCTGCGCACCGGTCTGTGGCTAGTTTGACTCAAGCGCCATCTGTCAATCGATTTGTCAATAAAATGACGCTCGGAGGATCGTAAAATATTTATTTGAAACTAACTCGTATTCAAGCAGGAAAAGAAAGAAAAACGTAAAATAATAATAAAAATGTTTCTTGCAAGCTGTACAATATAATGATACATTATAAACATCCATCGTATAATACTTGACTTCAAATTAATTTCCTTCGCCTCTGTATACAACTGCTAATATTACAATTTCTCGTGCAAATCGTCTCAACTTAATTGATAATTGTATAAATATCACATTACCAAATTTAATAAATACAGAAAAACAAAAAACAAAAAAAAACGCAAGAAATAACACAAAAAACCTCCGTTTAACCAGTAATAATCAATTAATAACAATAAAATAGAAATGATTACAGGTAGAATATCATAACTTCGAATTGTAACTACAAAATCGCTCACTCGATGTCGCTAGCACATAATTCCACTTCCGGTTTAGATTTAAAACGTTTTTAAATTCGTTTTGATGGGATTCTACCTGCGGGATAAATTAAAAATGCAAATTCCAAATTGCAATTCGATAAACAAGTAATAATCAAGGTTAGATGGAAAAAAAATGACGGCTTAAAATAATTATTATGCAGTTTTAAGTTAGTCTAGTGGTTTGTAAGCGGCAAATCAAATAATATACAAGATATTTGAGGAAATATAATAAGGCTAGAAACCTGGTGAGGTTTTTATGCAACAAAAAAAATCCTTTGGATTCGTAGAGTTTACACGAGCTCGATCACAAGAATGGATTGTTAATAGCGGATCCGGATGGACCGTTTGAAAGCGAGGCTTGTGTCGTGATGGCTGCCGAACAGCTTCCTCCTAGCTGCTGCGAGCGTAGTTGGTTGATCGAGGGACGTTGCTGCTGTTGTTGCTGCTGCTGCATGTGGAATGGATTTTGTATAAACGGATTCGTTGTGGCTGAAAATGACATTTTAAACGTTTTCGTAAATCGGTTAGGTTTTTTTTTAGCAAGTTCAATTGTTAGCGGTAGAGTGGCCAGATGTTTTTATTAAAACTTTTAAAACTTTTAATGTGATATTCAATTTTTAGAGGAAATTTTCCATTTTTAATCAGAAAAATTAAATTTTTAATCGAAAAAAAATTAAATTTTTAGTCGAAAAAAAATTAAATTTTTAATCGGGAAAATTTCAATTTTTAGTCGAAATTTTCAATTTTGCTTCGAAATTAAAAATTGATAATCGAAATTCTCAGTTATTAATCGAAATGTTCAATTTTCCCATCAAAATTTTCAATTTTCCCATCAAAATTTTCAATTTTCCCATCAAAATTTTCAATTTTCCCATCAAAATTTTCAATTTTCCCATCAAAATTTTCAATTTTCCATCGAAATTAAAAATTGATAATTTCAATTTTAAATCGAAATTTTCAATTTGCCACCGAAATTTTCAATTTTTCCATCGAAATTAAAAATTGATAATTTCAATTTTTAATCAAAATTTTCAATTTTTAATCGAAATTTTCAATTTATAATCGAAATTATCAATTTTTAATCGAAATTATCAATTTTTAATCGAAATTATCAATTTATAATCGAAATTATCAATTTTTAATCGAAATTTTCAATTTATAATCGAAATTATCAATTTTTAATCGAAA
>JAQFXT010001941.1:0-14424 GCA_034683725.1 Strigamia crassipes
TCGACGGTCATTTATTCGACGGTCATTTATTCGACGGTCATTTATTCGACGGTCATTTATTCGACGGTCATTTATTCCCTGGTAAATCTAACCAAACTTCACCTCATCTTACCTAACGTCATCTCACCTCACCTAACCTAACCTGTCCTAACCTAACCAAATCAAACCTTATCTAACCTTGCCTAACCTAAACTAAACTCGTATGACCAAAATACAATTCATTCCTGGTGAATAAATGATCGTCAAATAAATAAATGGACATCGGTTGTGTGGTTGCTTTAAAATTCAAACTCCAGGTATCGCCGTATTACCTTGCTTTGGAGGGCATGCCCTAAAATTGTGAGTCCAAACAAGGTGCTGGATAATTTGAATAATTTGCCAGTGCCGGATAAAGCAAGTCCAAATTCTTGCACGGAATTCAGCTTATACGGCATGCTGTTAAAAAAAACCAGCCAAACAGATTCCAAGGTGTGGTTAAATTTGCATTTTAGGGCTTGCCTTCCATGGGAGTTTTTTGGAGAGTACCAAGGAGTAGAAAATGTATGTATCCTCCAGAGTAAACGGTTCCTTGTTTGCTAGTGGGAATCAGTCTAAAGGAATATGATTGCTTCAAAGAAATTATGTTGTTATTAATCTCCCTCTGTCCATTGGCTCAGCAGCTTTTTCCAAGGATTTGGTAAATCAACCAGTCTTTTGTTTCACTAGGTGTTAGCTTGGAGAGCTTTTGCCACATACAAAAACATGGCCTTTGAAAAAATGGCTATTGAAATGGAAAATGTGGCATTTAATCGAGCGACAGTTTTGCCGGATAACGGTTAGTTCTGATTCTTAATGTTTCCTTCACTAAAGTACCAAATTGCACAAACAGGGACTGTGAAGCTTTCGGTGGTTGTAATCGAAAGTGAAGAAACCTTTTCAATTAGTGAGAGAGGACACATAATATGCAACGGGAAGATTCGCATGGCTAAAAGTTGCTGCCAGCCAGAAAACAAACCCACATATGTCTGTGACAATGATCCAAAATTGACCATTTTGACAAGAGAGGACATCTACAAGCATCTTTGGCTTCGCGGATATGAATACGGAAACACTTTTCAGGGAATTGTAGATGCTAATTTGTTTGGAACAGTGGGACACTTGGAATGGAAAAGCAATTGGGTGACTTTCCTGGACACAATGGTGCAGTTTTCAGTGTTCGGTCAATTCACGCGGCAACATCGACTGCCTACAAGAGTTCAGTTTGTCGGCATAGATCCTGAATTTCACCTTGGAGTGGTGCATGAAAACACAGGTAAATACAACTGTTGTCAACAGAAAAACAAAGTGTTTTCTAAAGCAATGGCTTTTTGCTACTGTTGGTGACGTTTGCCCTAGCAACGCATGATTGCTAGACAAAAACTCACTAATGCGTAGAAGTAGAATTCAATTTGAATTTAGTATTTTTCCTGTTTTCAACCAATATTCTAAATGTTGCTGCAGTTTTGCCTGTGAATGTTGATCGGGATTTGAACGCTTGCGCTTCCGGAGGGATTAAAGTTTCTGGTGTGACGACAACTGTAGCGGCCAGACGATTGAAGCGTCACCCACCACCTGTTTTAGAGGGTTACCATTTTGTACCCTATTTTGAGAAGAGGTAAAAAGTGTAGTCAACTTCAGTGTGAGCTGTGTGGTTTGTTCATAGCGTCGTTCGGAGAAGGCAAGAAGGTTTTTCAGGGCAAGCTATTTAATATTGGTATGCCTCAGGACCCCTATGGCAGTATTGGTGGAACCAGGGCCGGATTAAGAAATGGGCAGAGTAGGTGTCAGCCAATGGGCTTTACGTCTTTTAGGGGTTCCTCGCACTGTAGTGAAGATCATCTCCGTTTTACGTTGAAATTTCTAGAAACAAAGCTGAGTAAAAGACCCCAAGAACAACGACTAGCAATCTTATAGATACAAGTTAGTCAGGGCCAGATTATCAAATAGGCACAGGAAGCACTGGCCTAGAGGCCCCATGCCTTTTAAGGGCTCTCGTACACAAGAAAAACCCAGTAACAAAGCTTTTATTGAGTTAGTATGTTTTGAGATAAAACGTAAGGAGGGCTGATATATCAACTGCCTAGGGGCCGACACAGGATTTTATTCGGCTCTAGGTGGAACACTTTCTCAGTCCCGTCAATGCCACACAGCTTTCACAGGGTTGAATGTCCGAAAACACCAAAATTCTTAATGTTAAAAAAATTTTATTGACAAAGTTTCAATTTGCAGCTGTTTTTCAGATGTACCTGAAGTGATCAACAAAATGCAGACAACTTACAACAGATTTGTTGATGAAGTTATAACAAGAGGTTCAAAATGGTTATCATGCAGGGAACAATTAGAGATTTTAATTAGTGAGATTGGCCTCACATCAGCTAGTAGTGGTGAATTGCAATTGGAAATGCCAATAAACAAGCAGTTGCAGGATATTTTAGCTAAACAAGTAAATACCAAACACCAAGCTAGAGAAATGGTCAATTCATTGTTTAATGCTGGAATTGAGGACATTTTGCTGATGTCTTATTTGCATCCACATTTCTTGAAGCCACTCTTAGATCTAGTAATAAGTAGTCTCACACAAAGTCATCTTAGTGTAGCCGAAGTATTGGCGGTTAAGGGAACAAATTTAGCCAAAGCGGTTGTTGGATTCATCAGTACCGAACCGTTGTTGTCGGTGGATTACACAGTAACAAGCTCCAGTGCTGATGATTTACTAACATGTTCTAATGAGTTTAAAACAGAAGTTTGCAATATGGAATCAAATAAACTTTCAGAACAAGTTGATCTAATTGTTGGACGAAGTGTATTGAAGATAAATGGAACGGCAAACCAACGAATACTCGAACATGTATACGGTTCTCTGAAAGCTGAAGGATTTGCTCTCTTTGTCCAGTTGAAAATGAAGAACTGTGTGGTGAAATTTTTTGACACAATTGGAGAAATGCACCTGATGGAGGAAGAGGATTTAGAAAAGTTGATTCAAATGGCAGGATTTCAGATTGTTGCCGTTCGATCGGATGGATTTCTATATGATGCCTATTTGATCCGAAAAGTAATTATTCTGCACAGCGTTCGATAGATCAAATTACAGAATCGTTTTGCATGTTCTGGTGGCAATTTTGTGCACTACGTGGTAGGCAACAAGTAAACAGCGTATTACAATGCCTACTAGTTGTGATGCTTTTGGGTGTCACAAAATTTATTTACCGGTATCTGTTTATTTATTAAACGATCAAATCAAAAACTGCATTCAAAATACACTAGCGCAACGCGTTTGTTGCCTACCACGGTCTCTGCGTGCGCGAAAAGACCCGGATGAAAACGACAACAGTAATTTGGTCTATAGGATAGACCAGTGGTTTTCCCTATCTGCGTGGAGGGGCAACCAAAAGTTTTATCCAAATACAAAAATTATGTACTTGTTAATCTTTCAGGTACACGAACAGAAACAAGTGATAACACTTGAAATCGATGAATTCGATTACGAAAGTTGGGTGGAAAAACTTAAGGCACGACTAGGGGAATTGACGGATAATCAAAATTTATGGCTTACGTCAAATAATCAACCAACTTGTGGCATCATCGGCTTAGTTAATTGCTTGAGAAAAGAACACAAAGGAAAACAAATCCGATTTGTTTTCGATTCTTCGTTCACGCTCGACAAACCTAGTACTACGACATTGAGCGAAGACATTGTGGAGAAGGATTTGTGGATGAATGTTTACAGGGATGGAAAGTGGGGTTTTTATTGCCACATACCTCTTGCCGAAGAGACCCCAGTTTTAACCAACACTGCCTTTGTACACCCAGTAACCGGTGGAGATCTCTCTTCCTTGAAGTGGCATGAATCTCCATTGAAACAAGTCCAAAATGAAGCAAACAACCTTTGTGATGTTTATTATTCTGCTATCAACTTCAAAGACATTATGCTTGCCAGTGGTAAATTGCAATCTGAAGAAAAGATGGAAGGTATTGTTGTAAGAGAGAGCAATATAGGATATGAATTTTCTGGAAGAAACAGCAAGGGAGAGAGGATTATGGGTATGGTGCCAGGTATGGGAATGGCAACGGTTGTCGAGTGCTTCCCTGACTTGGTGTGGCCTGTGCCTGATAACTGGAGCCTGGAAGATGCAGCCACTGTTCTTATTGTTTATAGCACTGTTTTGTGTGCTCTGTGTATGCAGGGTCAACTAGAAAAAGATGAAACTATATTGGTTCATTGTGGTAGTGGAGGAGTTGGTCAAGCTGCCATTAGGGTAGCACTCAGTATTGGCTGTAAAGTGTTCACTACGGTTGGAACCGATGAGAAAAGAGAGTTTCTGAAGAGTTTGTTTCCACAATTAAAGGATGAAAATTTTGGCAATTCCAGGGATATCTCTTTTGAAAAGAACATACTGAAAGCAACTAACAATAAAGGTAAGTTAGAAATTGATAAAGCGGAAGCAACAAATGTGCAAGGTCAGGGCGGCACCATGGGTAGAAGGTGCCTTTACTGCATCGATTAATTGCCGGACCGATTAATTGCCGAGTTAACCAATCCACGCGCAATGGACATGGTTTGTGTTGTCGACGCCGTAATGTCAACGCCGTGTTGTCGACGCCGTGATGTCAACGCTGTGTTCTCGACGCCATGATGTCGACGCCGTGATGTCGACGCTGTGTTGTCGACGCCTAACTTAACCTATCCTAACCTGACCTAACCTATTTTTACCTATGTCAAATTTTTACCTTGTTGAATTAAAGCATCATGTTAGCGTTGCTAACACGGTGTTGCTGATGCTTTAATTCAAGAAGTCGACATCATAATCGTCGACAATACAAACAACCCCATGCGCAATGAATGGTCTGCTGTTAAGTGATGCACCATGAATTGACGTGCTATTAATGTTGTATCGTTGACTTGGAGAGCTGTATATAGCACTAATTGACATAATGCTAACGGTATGTAGCACTAATTTGCGTAACACTAACTCTAATTTATTTTTAGCTTTATGTCAATTAGCGTTATATATCCCATTGACTTTGTGTCTTGTTTGCCGTTCATCTAATGTCTAGCTTGTATTTAGGTGTTGATGTGGTGCTAAACTCTCTAGCAGATGAAAAACTTGAAGCTAGCATCCGTTGTTTAGCAAAAAATGGACGCTTTCTAGAAATTGGACAGTACGATATAATGAAAAACACGCCGTTGGGAATGTCACTTTTTTTGAAAGGAACTTCATTTCATGGTGTAATGCTGGACACAGTATTGTTTGAGAAAACTGATAAAAGAGCAAAATTAATTAGCCTAGTAACAGATGGACTAGCAAGTGGACTGATTCAACCTATTACTCGAACGGTTTTTGATAAAGACCATGTAGAAAAGGCTTTTAGATACATGGCAGCTGGGAAACACATTGGAAAGGTTTTAATCAAGATTAGAGATGAAGATGACAAAGGCAACATTGTATCGCCAAGTGTACTTTCCCTTCCGAAGATCTACTGTCACCCGAAGAAGTCATACATTATAGTAGGAGGTTTAGGTGGATTTGGACTTGAATTAGCTGATTGGCTAATTCAGAAACATGCAAAACATCTCATACTCACTTCAAGGACTGGTGTTCTAACTGGATACTCAGCTCTGTGTCTGAATTCATGGCGGAAGATGGGAGTCGATGTGACGATATTGACAAAAAATGTCACCGAGATTGAAGAAGCCGAAGAACTTCTGAGAGAAGCAGTTGCTACCCATGGTCCAATTGGAGGAATTTTTAATTTGGCATTGGTTTTAAGGGATAAGCTGATTGAGAATCAAAGTGTGGAGAAATTTAAGTTGGTAGGTGACCCTAAAGTTTTAGGCACCCACAACTTGGATGTTGCGTCCAGAACTATTAGTCCGGATTCCTTGGACTGGTTTGTGTGTTTTTCATCGGTAGCTTGTGGACGAGGAAACTTGGGACAGACTAATTATGGATTTGCTAATTCCACTATGGAGCGTATATGCGAACGAAGAAGGCGAGAAGGTCTTCCAGGGCTAGCGATCCAATGGGGTGCCATTGGAGATGTTGGTGTGCTTCAGAAAACTTTTGGCAGTGGTGAGATGGTTATTGGTGGAACTCTTTCTCAAAAAATCACCTCTTGTGTGCGTGTATTGGAGATGTTTTTATGCCAGCAGCATCCAGTCGTTTCCAGTTTTGTAGTGCCCACTGCTAAATCTGTTGAGAAGCCAAAGGAAACAAAGACATTGTTGGAGACAGTGGCAAATATTTTGGGTAATGGATAACTTATGACCATATAGTGAACCTCTGTAAAGATACTTCAATGACAGATACTTTTCTGCTGGCTTACAGTGCGGCTAAGACGCGTAACAGTATTTAGGATTTCTGTAAAGATACATCGATGACAGATACTTTCCTGCTGGCTTACAGTGCGGCTAAGACGCGTAACAGTATTTAGAGTTTCTGTAAAGATACTTCGATGACAGATACTTTCCTGCTGGCTTACAGTGCGGCTAAGGCGCGTAACAGTATTTACGATTTCTGTAAGGAAGCTCAGACGCTGTTTGTGGCATCGGGTGAAGTGGTAAATTGCGTAGGTAAAACCAGCCTCAATTTTCTCCAGTCTGCATGTGTGGCTATCCTCGGGCTATGGGTAACCATGGTCGGAAGATGAATTAAGATGCACCAATTGCCGGCCGGATGCTCTACCACTTGAGCCGCCAGGGACTTTTGGTTCCTCAGAGTCTGAGCTGTGAAACCTTAGTTGGGAGTTTGAAATCTAAAGCTAAGTACTCATAAGGCTACTAGCCCACAGACTTCTGTGCCCACAGACTTTTCTGTGTGCATAGACATGGCGGAACAGAACTTTTGGTTTCTTGGAGTTGAGGTTGAGAACAAAGCAAAGCAATCTGTCACAGCATTCTATTTTTGCTTGGTCACTAAATGGTCATACATTATACAGGTTAAGTTCAAGTTTTTAAAAGTGCCTACAATCAGGTATTTATTTTTTTAGGTATTAAAGATCCAAGTTATTTGGAGCCAAAATCAACTTTGAATGAATTAGGTGTTGATTCTGTGATGGGAATTGAAATCAAACAAATTTTAGAAAGAAATATTGATATAAATTTGTCAGTGCACGAAGTACGGCAACTGACTGTAGCCCAGCTGAAAGCCTTCCAACAGCCGCTAAATAAAGCTTGTAAGGATTCTAAACAGGTCTTGCGTAATGATTGTGAAGTAAAATAGTAAGTGCCAGATGCTAACGTTAAACTAAACCAACAACTGATTTTCTTTATTAGCTATGATTTGAAGGAGTTAATGCCGAAGGAATGTATAGTCAAATTGAATAAGGTTTCTAGAGGATCGGCTTTACCACCACTTTTCATCGTTCATCCGGTGGAGGGAAATGTTACAATGATGAAATATTTAGCTCAACAGTTAACTATGCCAGTATATGGAATCCAACTTACCTCAAAAGTACCTACAAATTCTCTGAAACAAATAGCAGCTTTCTATATAGAGGTAATTATATGGCACCTACTTAGCCGCCAAGGTCCAAAATACTTGCAACTTTATGATGGACTATGCAGTATTACCTCACTTTAGAGGGCATGCATTAAGATTGTGCATTCCCAATTCCTGCAGAGAATTTCATCTTTATGGCATGCCATTAAAAGAACCAGCCAATCAGAATTCCAGATCTGGTCAAACTTGCATTTTAGGGCATGTTCTTCAAAGTGGGGTAATATGATTTGTGGGGCAGACTTAATACCTTGTTCGCACCAGAAAGTTTGGGTTAGCCTACATTAACATCTAGTCCTGGATGATTTTGCCTACAAAATGATTACAAAATTGTATATCTAGGCTACTCTGTAACCAATAGACAATCAACTAACTATGCACATGGTATTGTGGGAGGTGTGCTGAGCTAGCTTTGCCAGTTATCTAGTTTGTACAATTGGATTAGAAGTATATCTGGTTTAAAAATGTTTAAACCGGATAATTTTAGGTGCATTTGCACCAAGAACTATATTTACAGTTTAGGCTAGCCCAAACTTTCTGGTGCGAACAAGGTATTAGGAGATGGTTGGATCGGGGAATCAGATATTTTTACGAAAGATCGAAAACCGAACTTTCACTGCTGTCTGGGTTTTCTTGCTAGTGGGAATCAATCATCATGAAATAACATGTGGATTTTTCTGAGCTCAATAATGATACTACTAAAATAAATTGCAGGAAATGCAAAGACTTGAGCCATTACCTCCTTACAATTTAGCAAGTTACTCAATTGGAAGTTTAGTGATGATCGAAATGGCAATAAAACTGGAGGAGAAATATGGTCCGCGAAACACACTAAACTCGCTTCTGTTTTTAGAGGGGTCTCATCATTACTTAATAGGTGAGAAAAATAGTCTGAATTTTTATAAAACTTTTATTTAATTTACATTCTATTCTTCAAGTTGCCAACGAAGACGCGTGTTTGAATCTGTCCATTGTTATGTTGTTCCTAGCTCATTTCACCCACTTAGATTACACAGAGGTAAAAATGATACAATTAACTGTGTTCAAATTGGTTAAACAAATACTTAAAGTTTCTAAAAGTCTGTGTTTATAACTAATGGAAAAGTGCACCGCAAACACACATTTGACACTTTTTTGTTACACTATTTATAACATAAAACAAAGTATAATTATAAGGAAAAAGTGGTTGCTGCAAATTTTAACGCATCTTGAGATAACTTAAGTTAATGTTAAGCCAAATAACTGGGCTAACGTAAGTAAACAGTAGTGGCGTTCAAATTGGTTAAGCAAAAACTTAAAGTTAAGCAGATTTTTCTTAACCAATTTGGCCGCGTCTAACGACAACAAAATGGAAGGCGTAAAACCATGTTACACTTGTGCAGATGTCATCTAAGTTAGCCGCTCTGAGCACGCTGGATGACCAAATAGAGTTTGCAGTGGCTGCAGTTGTCAATTTGGGTTTGCCGCTAAACCCAAAAGAAGTGATGCAAGTGGCCAGGATGTTTGTCACATTCTGTAAATTAGCCATTGATTATGTTCCACCGAAAGAGAAACTGCAAGCGCCGGTAACGCTGTTTAGGGCTGAGGGCAACCAACGAGCATTTGACACTTATGGACCTGATTATGAATTGTCCAAGGTAAATTATTTACTTGAGGTATTGGAGGATGGAAAATTAATTTAATTTGATTTATTTTTTTTTAGATTTGTGAGTCAGGGGTGACAGTGGAAGTGGTCCAGGGTGACCACTATACTTTTTTGCAGCCACCTCATGTTGATAAATTAGCCAGCTTGATTAATCAGTTGGCTACTAAATAATCATTATTCATTTAATATTGGTATTGTTTTTATGAATAAATAATCAGTCGTCGGAAAAAAGACGGAACTTATATTTCAGCGTGTGCTGTGACCGGCCGAAGTGGTCAACCGATCAGCAAGGGAAATAAACAGGAAGCCATCTTGGCTGCTAGACTAAGAACAGAAAGGAGGGTTTTCCTTTGTCTCCTCAGTTATATTACTATATCAAGGGCAGATGTAGTAAATTTAGTCGATTCTGTAGGCAGATGGCGGGTTTGGTTTTGTCGGTTTAATTTTCAGGCAACAGATGGCGCCACACTCAGCTACTTCAAAGCTGTCCATCGGTTTAATATGACATCTTTAAATCAGTTTAACTGCATGTTTGAACTTCAAATGTTGCATGTAAATTTGCTATTTATTCGATCTGGTCAGCTTAATTAGCTTGAAATCGGATATAAACCAGTCCCGCGCCGCTGCCCGTCGAAACGACGCAACTTCGCTGCAACGCTCCCGTTATCGTTGTCGCCGTCGAGTCATCGTACTAAATAAATTGTGCTCTACAACTTTGTAATTGGAAAATATCCACCCGTGGCCATCGCACTACGCCCCATCCATCGAGTGACCTTGAAACGACCTCGAGAGTCCGCAGTCCTCAATCCTAATAAAAAAAAAAACAGTTAACATGTCACCGACGACATTTTCTTCCATTTGGTCTCATTAAGTCAAATTTGATTAAATTGAAGCGGTGCAGTGCAGTGGCATTTTTAATCCGCACGCTGCACAACGAGACACGACTAATGAGCGGTGCGTGGCCCGAGCACAAACAAAAAAAAAATAATGAAAAAAAGCCATTAAAACAGTGTTGAATAAATTGATTAATCGGGTACATGTGACCCACGGACTCCATTTTGAATATGTGCAAATTTGGTGTCAGAAAATGCAATTTCCTGCGAGTTTGTAGGCAAACATTTTCGTTTTAATCCTTTTGGCAGTCGCAATAATGAGCAATTTTGTGACGAGCATTTATTGAGGGATTAATTCACGAAACAGAAACGAGGGGGCGCGCGAGGAAATAAAAGTGAGCTCATCTTTTAGGCGGTTGCTAAGCAACCGTGTGAATATTGCATGATTCCGTGAACATTGCTGTTGCTACAGATAAGCGAAACGGAACGAAACGATTAGCTCAATGCCCATTACATAACGCAAGTTGCAATTTTCGGGGAACCTTGTTAGGGATTTGCGAGCGCCACTCCTCGACACCAATTGAAATCACCCGGGAGAAGCTCCGACGTCATTTTTTATTCAAATTGTGCGCCTGATTGCGCGATTCAGTGTTCGGTTCGTGAGACATGTTTATAGGCATAATTTTCACTTTGGTTGCTGCTGGTTCAATTTGGGCATATTCAATTTTGAATTTTTGATTTTTTGATTTTTTTTTTTTTTTCTGGGGGGGGCGGGGTTGCGAAAATGAGAGATATTTATTTTGGCTTAAAAACGGTTATTTTGTGGCAAATATGTAGGTTTAAAAGGCAATAATGTAGGCTTAAAGGCGACAATATGCAAGTTTATGCATCAAAATGCTTTTTTTTTTAGGCACAAGAGTGTATTTTTTATGGATAATTGTGTAGTTGAAGGTCTAAAAATGCATTTTAAGGTGTAAATGTGGAGTTTATGGTGCAATGATGCATTTTACGGTTCAAAAATGCACTTTTGGTCAAAATTAAATTTTACGGCTTAAAAATGAATTATAATCTTGATAAATGCATTCTAAGTCACAAAAATGCATTATAAGTTAATTTTAAGTTACAAAAATGCATTTTAAGGTATAAAAATGTATTTTCAGGTACAAAAATGCATTTTAAGGTACAAAAATGCATTTTAAGGTACAACAGTGCATTTTAAGTTGCATAAATGCATTTTAAGTTACAACAATGCATTTTAAGTTGCATAAATGCATTTTAAATTACAAAATTGCATTTTAAGTTACAAAAATGCATTTTAACCTTCCAAAATGAATTTTAACCTTCAAAAAATGAATTTTAACTTTCAAAAAATGAATTTTAACTTTCAAAAATAAATTTTAACCTTTAAAAATTGAATTATAACCTTCAAAAATTGAATTTTAACCTTCAAAAATTGAATTTTAACTTTCAAAAATTGAATTTTAACCTTCAAAAATGAATTTCATTTTTTAAAAGTAAATTTTAATTTTCAAAAATAAATTTCAATTTTCAAAAGTGCATTATAATCTTCAAAAATGCATTTGAAGTCACAAAAATGCACTTGAAGTCACAAAAATGCATTTGAAGTCACAAAAATGCATTTGAAGTCACAAAAATGCATTTTAAGTCGCAAAACTAAAATTGAAGCCTCAAAATTCAACATCCAAAAATGAATCTCACGCTTCAGAAAACAATTTAAAATTCCAAAAGCAACTCCAAAAGCGCCAAAACCAAAAAAAAAATGCATTTCCACACACAAAAGCGCCCTGGCGGCGACACGTCGAACATAAAATCGAAATATCCATTCCGGCGCTTTAATCGCGCAACCCATCGCTCCAAACGCTCCAAAATAAACAAAACGGACACAAGGTTTGTCTTTTTTAATTATCAGTGAGGACGGTCAATTTATATGCTGGGTGTCCGCTGTTGACAGTATCGTAATGTTTACTTTACCGTACAATTTGTTTTTCTTGCATAAATGATTGAAACATCGAAGAGGAAAATGAAAACGAAACACCACGCACTTAATTGTATATCAAAATCGACAAAATCAAATCAAATCAATTCAAATCACAAAATCACAAAATCACACACTTCCCCATGCGGCGTCGTCACCAACTAATCAAATCTACTTAGAACTGTACAGGATGGATAACGGTTTTGACTCAAAATTAAACATTTTTTGATCTGGGAGTTGCGAGTGCTGCAGTGAAGCATCGCCGGGCGAAATGCGAAATTGCGGCGGGCGCTGCAGTGAAGCATCGCCGCGCGAAATGTAAAATTGCGGCGGTGCTGCAGTGAAGCCACGATCGCGTGAAAAATAAAAAATTTTAAATTATTAAAAAAATTATATATTAATGTTGAGGAAAAAATGTGAATTTCCGTGTGGGGTTCCACGAACATGCGCCGGAAGTTTGGTACAAAGAAATTGATTAATTGGACGATGTTTGAATAATTTTTTTTAAATTGGTAATTTAAATTGCGACATTTTTTTTGTTGGGGGTCCACCAGTGTTTTTTTTTTTGTTTGGGTTAACCCTAAGTTTTTATTTTATGTTCAAAAGTGCTGATTTTAGGGTAAAATGTGTTTTTGGATGCAGAAATTGACTCGTTTTGGAGGGAAAATGCATTTTATGTGCAAAAATCGATATTTTTGTCAGGTTAAATTGGAGTTTTAAAATGCAAAATTGCACATTTTTGTTTAATAAAGATCATTTTTGGGTGAATAAAATGCGATTTTAGGTGTGGGAATGCAGTTTTAGGTTTAACAACGACCCAATTTAGAGAGGGAAGACGAATTTATGTGAAAAAATGCACTCGTTTAGAAAGTAATTCATTTTAGGTGCAGAAATCGATATCTTAATATAAAAATTATATCTAGGTTAATAAATGCATGTTTAGGCTAAAAACGACCAGATATTGGGGCAAAATACTGTTGTCCATGCAAATCTGCATTTTTAGTAAAAATGTCGCATTTTTAGGGACAATTCTGCATTTTTAAAGACCAAAATCTGCATTTTTAAGGAAAAAAATCTGCATTTTTAAGGAAAAAAATCTGCATTTTTAAAAACAACAATCTGCATTTTTAAGGAAAAAAAATTTACATTTTTAGCACTAAAATCTGCATTTTTAGGGACAATAGTATGCATTTTTAGTGGAAATTTTACATTTTTAGGAACAATTCCGCATTTTCAGAAATTAAAGTGTCTTTTAGAGACAAAAATTTGCATTTTTGGTAAAAATTTTGCATTTTTGGTAAACATTTTTCATTTTTTTTGAAAATTTTTCATTTTTTTTTAGGCAATTCTGCATTTTCAAGGACAATTTTACATTTTTGGGGATGAATCTGCATTTATAGAGATAAATTTGGCATTTTTGGGTACAAATCTGCATTTTTGGGTACAAATCTGCATTCTTAGGTACAAATCTGCATTTTTAAGTACAAATCTGCATTTTTAGGTACAAATCTGCATTTTTAGGTACAAATCTGCATTTTTAGGTACAAATCTGCATTTTTAGGGACAAATCTGCATTTTTAGGTACAAATCTGCATTTTTAGGTACTAATCTGCATTTTTAGGTACAAATTTGCATTTTTAGGTACAAATCTGCATTCTTGGGTCCAAATCTGCATTTTTGGTACAAAACGCCGAAATTTAAAGACAATAAACATTTTACATCCGCAAAAATTCACCTCAATTGCAATAAAACTTTCACTTTTTTGATATTTTCGAAAAAAAACCGTTAAAATTTAATCGAATTTCCTCAAAATGAATTATTAAAATAAAAATAAAAATTTGGCTGCAGAAATTTCAGCTTTAAAAGATAATTTATTTATTCGCAAAGGCTCGTCCGGATTTATTGAGGGAATAACAATTTGAGGAATGATACGTGCCAATCGCGCCCCGTATCGAGTAAATTATTAATTAATTTGCACGTGCGGGGAATTATTTTTGTCGAAAATGGCGACTACGTGCTTTGGTGTTAAAGTTCGGAGTAAGCAGAAATCGTTGTGTGTCGAGTTGGCAATTAAGGGAAAGGAAAGTGACACGCTGCCGAATCAGGTGCAAACAAACCTATTAGTTGTTATGGAAACGTGGCTTGACACCAATTTGGTTTCTGTCAAATTTTGTTTTTTTCCAGCTCCGACTTATCAAAACAGCAAATTGCAATTTCGTCAGCTCTGATCAACTTGATGAGTTATTATTGTGCAAAACATTTTTCTATTTTTTTTTTTTTTTTTTAGACACAAAAATGCAATTTTGTGCAAAAAGCTTAAATTTTCGTGCAAGAATTAATCTTTTGGGCAAAATGCGACTTTTAGACCAATAAATGCAATTTTTAGACCAATAAATGCAATTTTTAGACCAATAAATGCAATTTTTAGACCAATAA
>JAQFXT010001942.1:0-14421 GCA_034683725.1 Strigamia crassipes
ATGTTTTTTGTGTGCAAAATGCGATTTTATGCATTTAAAATACGGTTTTGTGCATTTAAAATACCGTTTTATGCATTAAAAAATGTTTTTTGTGTGCAAAATGCGATTTTATGCATTTAAAATACGGTTTTGTGCATTTAAAATACCGTTTTATGCATTTAAAATACCGTTTTATGCATTTAAAACACCGTTTTATGCATTTAAAATACCGTTTTATGCATTTAAAATAATGTTTTATCCATTTGAAATACCGTTTTATGCATGTAAAATACCGTTTTATGCATTTATAATACGGCTTTATGCGTTTAAAATACCGTTTTACCCATTTAAAATACCGTTTTATGCATGTTTTATGTTTCATGCGTGTAAAATACCGGTTTACGCACGTAAAATACCGTTTTATGGATTTAAGATATTGTTTTGTGCATGTAAAGTACAATTTTTTTATGCAAAACACGGTTTTATGCACGTAAAATACATTATTTTGCGAGCAAAATACGATTTTACACCGCTAAAATACGTTTATTAGATGCAAATACTGTTATTAGTTATAAAAATACGCTTTTCAGATGCAAAATTATTTTCTTTAAAGATTAAAGTGCTGCTTCACTCTGACCAAACGAAAAAAAAAAATTCAAGCTACAAGTTTACGCATAATTACACATTTTTTCAGATTCATTTTCGTCTAACCATTAATAATTTAAATTTCTAATTTAAATCTTTAAAACTACGCCAGTCAAATGTTATTCCAATTAAATTATCGCAAACGCCGGCCGGCTCTGAGAGATGGGCCAACACAGCGGATTTGATGCGTAAAGTGTAGGAAAATTTAATTACTACAACGCGTATACTTTTCTTTACACTCTTAAAGGGAAGAAATAGTGAATTATGTGAATTCAGTCTTAAGAGGAACCTTCCCGCCCATTACACGCCTATTCAAGCCTGGGTTCCTTGGCCGGTTTGTCGTGTGGTGGAAAATTGTTTTCCAATAATCTCCGCGCCTTATCTACAGTAGAAAGTGAAGGTTGGACACAGTCTTCGTCCTCCCTTCTCATTCGCAGATGGTCAAGTGTAGAAACTCGGACGAGGAACAAATTCCATCCTCGTTGTTGGAAATAATGGTTCCAAATTGGGCAACAAGGGATAAGACTTAAAGTAGGATGGATTGGATTGTGCTGCTCCGCTACATGACGGCCATTGGTTATCTTACTATCCACCTATCCAAGTCCCTGCGGAGGGTTTATACACTTGACTTTGTAATGTGGAGTTGGGTTGGAGACTCGGAGTCGGACGCGGAGGCTGATAAAATAGCGGCTTATTCGGGGGGGAGGGGGTTGGGGGAGATAAGAAGGGTGAAATATAGGGGCAAGGAATGTTGGGAAATTTTGGATATTTTTTTTAATGGGTTTTTTTGTGAATTTTGAGCAGTTTAATACGTTTAAGTCGTGCGTTACAGTTAAAATGGCACGTTTGGGTCGTGTAAAATAACTAAAAAATCACGTTTTAGTCGTGTAAAATAGCTAAGAATTACGTTTTAGTCGTGTGAAATAACTAAGAATTACGTTTTAGCTATGTAAAATAGCTAAGAATTACGTTTTAGCTATGTAAAATAGCTAAGAATTACGTTTTAGCTATGTAAAATAGCTAAGAATTACGTTTTAGCTATGTTAAATAGCTAAGAATTACGTTTTAGTTGTTTAGGATAGCTAAACGTCACGTTTTAGTCGTGTAGACTAGCTAAAAATCTTGTTTTAGTTAATTAAAAATAGCGAGAAATCATCTTTTAGTTACGTATTATTATTTTGTGTCAACTTTAGCGAGTGGCCATTAAATGATTTATGGTTTCAGTGACTCTTGTTTATGAAATGCATCTATATAACTATATTCTGACACCGAACGTCAGATTAGTCAATTTCAAAGGGAAAGTGAAGTAAGTTAAATGTAACATGGGATTGTCCATAAATAAAGTATGAGATAAAGTTGGATAAAAAAATTTCCCAAAAAAAAAAAAAAAAAAAAAAAAACTTGTTGAAGACCAGGAATCGTTGAAAGCGCCATAAATTTATTTAAAAAACGCATCTCCTTTTATAATAAATAAATATTTAAAAAAGAAAAAAAAAAAAAAAAAAAGCAAATATATCAGTGAGACAGCTGAAAATTAAATGTAGAATTAAATCTTTTTCCTCTTTGATTTAGAAAGCAAATCGAATTTGTACAGTTTACTATTTATTACGACTGTAACGTTGTTTACCGAAATAGAAATAACGAGGCACAAGCAGACTCGCGACGTGTCAGTCTCATTTGACGTCGACGAGAGAAAGTAATTTGATTAACGCGCTGCAGTTGTCGATTCGCCGAGCGAAGAAATTGATGAAGGCAGATCGAAGTTTGCAGTGAAATTGGTTCGCATTCCCGGGCTTGGCGCTTCCTACAATTACACATTTTAAGCTGCGATAAAAAGCTGTTGGCAAGTGGAGTAATTTATGGTTAATTTTATATTAGCGTGAGGCGAACGCATAAAATATGGGGAGGATTTTTATACGGGAGAAAGTGTTCTGACGAATTGCAGTAGCGAGATATTATCGTCGCGATTTCTAATCTGCAGGTAATGAAGAGCAACTAGTTACATTTGAGGGCGGCAACTGGGACTGTGTGACGTACGTCGTTATCTATTTGTTTATGTGGTTTTTAGTCGAGGCGGATTTTTATTTGTTTTCATGCGAAATGCCGAGTTTGCGGTCGCAGGCTCGGGCGGGATTAAATTATTGCGCTTAATTGTGGAGAAATTAGATGCGGACTAAATTTTTAATTAAACTAAATTCAAATTATTCCCGTCGCAATCGTGATTTCGCGTGATGGTTTGACCTTAGTCCCATTTTCGCGCCATTGCCTCGCTTTGACTCGCGTACGGAAACGAGGCTGGGGGTCACTGAGTTGAAGTGGTGTAAAATCGCGTAATTTCGCGCGGCAATGGGTTTGCGCTAACACCTAATCGCTGTTGTTGTTGTTGTTGTTGTTGATGTTATTGTTGTTTTTGTGCATATTACGGAGGTTTTTTTAACGGAATTTTAATCATTCCCGTGAAGTTTAAGCCGCTTATCACTAATTTTTAATTGAAGATTATTAATTTCGCTTTAAATTCATTTAAAAAAAAAAATTATTTAAAAAAGTTTTTTTTGTTTTTGTTTTAATTTCTGGGATATGAATATGCAACGCGAGTACAAATATTAAGAGGCTTATCTGTGCGCGCACTAGATGCGCAAATGCTTTTGTTTTGGACTCCATTTTTACTTATTTTTCCTCTAAAGTAACTGAATTTTATTCCACTTTTTATACACTATTTTCGTGAGTAGAAACTAAAAATAATGATTTTACATCAGATTTGAATACAGTTTTACGGTATTAGGGAAAATAGTGTAGACAGTAAAAAAATTTAGCGTAAATGCCAGTGAGTGTAAAAGTCGGGGATTTTTAGTGTGAAAATAAGGGAAAACAGTAAGTAGACGAATGAAATTAACACGTTAAAAAATAGGTTGAACTTTCATTAGAGAAATGAAAACCACACCCAGCGAAAGATTTGCCACTAGTATTCGGCTCGCGACCAGAAGTTACAACGAGGAGTTTTACTTTAAAACCATAAACGGTGACAGTTACAGCTAGCGTCTATTTACGCAGCGGATGAAATGGGCGCGGTGGAATTAATTAGAAAACCAAAATCCTGGAATGAAACGCGTAGACTTGGAATATTTTCTTTCTCACACCAAACATTTAAATTAATTTGACTTTTTCTAAAAAATAAAAATAAAATATTAAGAATAAAAAAATTCTTTTCGGGAATAATTGATAAGAAAAAGGAATAAAACGTGAGAACGCTTCCCCGCACTGCATGCGTGCAACAACAAAAAGCCAATTTTAAGGCGGAGCTTTTGAAATTTTGATTCAATTACAAAATCACCGTATTAATTTTTACGAGTAATTACAAGAACTTATTTTAATGTTTATTTTAATTTTCTTTTTTTAAAAAAAAAAAAAAAAAAAAATTAATTAATTTTAATTAAAATTTTTATAAATGGAAAAACCAAAAATGAAAAATTGTGACGAAAAATGTGAATTTTCGCGTTAGTTTGATTATTGTGTCTGTGTGAGTTATATAACTCATGGAATCCATTGCTTTCCTTCCTCCCTGGCACCATTTTGAGTAGAGTCCATTTTCCCTACGTGCAGTGAGCATGTGCCGAGCATGGAAGGTAGCAGCAGCTGTTTTAACTCGCTCTTTTATTTTTTCTTGTTACACCAGTGCCGCTGAAATCATCGGAGTTCGCTAACCTCTCCCGGTAGAAGACGACAAACGGTTCGCGAATGAATGAATTCTTCAATGATGCTTACAAACTGAAATCATTTTGACTCTAAACCAAGTATACATGGCGTGCTGCTTGGGCGAACATCAAACCTGAAGGGGGTTTCGTCTCCCCGGCTTTTTCTCTACTTTTTTCTACATTTCCCCTCGCTACGACGCCCTGCACATGGGACCCGGTACTCGGTATCACTTTTCCCGATAAGCGTGCAGATTTGGACGAGTCTTTGATGAATTGAATCAACTGATGGATTATATCCGAGGACAGTTTAATTCGCAGTTGAAAATAAAAGAATACATGGAGAAGCAGAGTACTATTGATCCAGCATTACCTGCCGACTTGCATCGTTTCTACTCGTTTCGCGAGGTAAGTCGATATTTGTTAGGCTAATTCATTTATTTCTAGTGATAGTTACTTGCTCTTATTGATTTATTTTGGAGGAAATTTTTTTTCTTTGGGTTTGATGCAAGTTGTAAGGATAATTGAGGGTGTGGTCAGATGAGTGAAGTGAAGCTGAAAAGAGTGGATTAAATTACGTCGAGTTACTTAAGTGAAGTAGGGTTTGGTTGATTTTTCTTTTTTTTTTTTTTCTTATCGTTTTATTTTTGGAAATGGAAAGCAAGTAATTTGCTTTTCTTACATGTTCAAGTGATTTTCATTTATTCATTTTTATTCACAGCAGTTTGGTTTCGTTTTCGCTCGTTAATGCCGTGTTTTCACTTTTTTTTTTTTTTTTTTTTCTTATTATTATTATTTTAGAAAAAAAAATTGTTTAATTTTTATTATTATTATTTTTTTTTTTTGGTAAAAAGATTTATGCAAACTATAAATGAAAAGAAAAAAAATTGGAATATTTAAGACGCTTGTACTCATTAGTGAAAGCGAGGTGGAAAGCGAGGGAAAGAAACATTTTTTTTAAAGGGTAGGTGATAATTAAAATAATATTAAATTTAAATTTAATATTAGTTTTAATTGAATTAATTCATTTTAGAGGTTTGGCGATTACGGTTTTTTTATATAAATTTATAAGTTATAAGTCCATCCATTTGGCAAAAGCCTTTTTAATGAATGAACATATAAAACAAAAGAAAAATTTCTAAAACAGATTTATACATCCCGTACTTGTTTTAAAAATGTGTCTTTACGATTAGGCATAACTAATCGTTCTCTAAATAAATATGACGCTTTCACGTGACCCCTGGCATAACTTATAATTCTTTTTCATAAATTATTTAAAATTGAAAAAATGGCATTGCCAAACCGTCGATAAAGTTTCGATTTTTTTTTTGTGCTTAATTAAGTCATAAAACCATTTCCTTTAACCCGGTTATGAAATTAACAGTGTCGTCATTAACGAATGATCTTTTTTTTTGGTCCATCGATCGTTTGGTATTGCTTTTATCTCCACTTTTTCGGCGATATGTGCGTTATAACCCCTTGAGATGGACACACGTTTATCTCTCGTGTGAAATGTAGCCGCTTGATGGGAGTTGAAGAAGAAAAAGAGACAGGAAAGGAGGCTGCAGTATCCGGTCGGTGGGATGTGTGTGGAGGTCATCCACAGCGGGCGGCGTTGAGCTGGGCCACGCCATCTGTCGTCTGTGATGGTCATTACGGCAGATTTAGGCTGTCACGGTTTGGTTTGCCGGCTGGAAATCGATGGCACGAGAAAGGAGAAACAAAAGAGTATTGTGCGCTTCCTGGCTCGTCTGTCGGCTGAATAATTATTTGAAAAGGGATGTTGAGATTATTGAAAAAATCCCATCCGCTCATCTCGAACGGAAAAATCAGCAATAAAGCCGCGGAAAAATTCAACGTTCATAGTGAGATATTTTTTTTGTGTTTTATTTTTATTTCTTTCAATCACATTGAAGTCGATGCCATCTGTTATCTTTCTCGGATGTAATATTGATGCCGTTTTGGCACAAGGTGACCTCTGTACGATTTGGAATCCCGGACTTGTCACACGATATTAAAGCGATTCATTGAAAGTGGGAACACGAATGGCTCAATCGGAGCGAGAGAATGCAGTGCCAAGTAATAAAAATGAGACGTAACAAATGGACTAATGCTGGTTAGCAAAAATCATATATCGATACAAAAAGCAATATACCGTATTTCATCGATTAAAAGCCGCCCTCGAATAGCAGCCGCAGCTAAAAATCGAGGCCACAAATAAACGAAAATAAACTTGGAAGAAACATTCTACGTTCATTTCACAGCTGTAACGTTTGTTCTATGTATGTTTTGAATCTCAAAATGAAAAGACTGAAAAACAGCCACTGCTTCGTAAAGTAGCCGGGTCCAAGAGAGGCGATTTGTAATAAAAGCCGCGGCTTTTAATCGAAGAAATACGGTAAACTCAATGATTAATTTTTATTTGTTCGGTTGATGCGCGACTTGTAAACTTGTATATATACGGTTGCCTGCTGTCGCGACAAGACGAGGAAGGATGGCTGGCGTGTTTTGCCCGCAATTTGCATAAGGGTTTTAGGTATGCGACGAACAGGATCGCAAAGGGCTTGGCTAATTACTCTGTAGTTTGTCATTAGTTATGGCCGCAGCGCGATGAAATGATGATAAGAGACCATGGCGTGTCTTTTTGTTTATTCATCAAGTTATGAAATTGGTGTAATGAGTCGTATATTATTAGCATGTCGTTTGAATTTAGATTGAAGACTTGGAATTAATTTTTAATTTAATATTTGTCTTCAGGCTCCACTTTTGTTTATGCGGGAAAAAATTGTGTTTTGTTTGAATTTTGGAACGGGTTGTCCAGCATAGCGTGCTGGGAAAAGAAATCGTTAAAGTGAAGAGCTCCGCTTTCTTTCTTCTTTCTTCTTTCGTCTTTCTTTTCCTAATTTCCTGTAAGCGTTTCTTATGCGGGTGTTCAACTGCGCATGCTGCATTTGCTGCAACTGAAATTGACAAAGTTATGAGTCGAAGGAAAAGACTTCCGCCGGCTTGCTTCTCCTGGAATGAATTTAGAGGAGGAAACCGTTTTCCCATACATTGTAAGACTTCTTGAATCATGTAACAGGGTATCTTCATCCGGAGACTGAAGCAGACGCTTTAATATAACGACTTGAAGTACATTTAATAAAGTACATAAAGCTTTATAATGTTGCGCTTGGAATTCGAAATTTGTACCGTGTACTGACTTGAGAGATGAATTTTTTTTCCATTTTACTTATCTCGCGAGGTGTGGTCAGTTTATTTGAAAAGACATGAATCTGGAATGTCGTCCGTCAGACAGCAGAAGATTTCTGTCTTGGAGATAACGGCGTGTATGATTTTCAATTTATTTCTGGACAGCAGTTCGATTTAATGTAAACCAAGTGTGGAAAATAGAGGTGGGACAAATCCTAAATTTTGTCGAAGAAAAAAGGGAAAAAAAGACTTTGACAGTATAGTCTCTGCAATCCGACACTTTGCAAGCTTTACATGTCCAGTAATGCGACACTTGGCAGGTCGGTATATGATGTTTTTGTGTTATGGCTTGATCGTGTGGTTGTGTACGACAGAGAGAGAACGGTGCATACAGTACATGTTAAAACTAAGGAGTTTTTAAAGTGTTTTTTTTTTAGTGTTTTTATTGAGAAATATTTGTTTGTATTTTATTATTTCTAAAGTGTGGAAATGAGTCAGAAATTTGAAAACGAGATAAGATTGGAGGTCTTTGGGAGTTTGACTCATTTGGAAAATCCATTGTTCACCCCCTTGAGGTTATTGTCCCCTCATGCAGGTGTGGGTTAAGCCCATTTCCTTTTGTGACAACTATGACAATTTTTGGTGTTTAGCGAATTGGAGAGGTTTGTCTGATCTTGATCTTTTGCAGTGTTCTTTTTTCTATTTAAGGAGAGGTTTCTAGAGAATAAAATCAGTAGTTAGTTCTTGTGTGCGGAAATCAATTTCAGGTAGTTTAAAACCATTTTCGAATCTAATTTTGGACTGTTGAGTATAAATTCGAGAGTTGATCGACGTTATATTGATATGAGATTTAATAGTGCAGTACTGTCAGTTGCTAGTTGTTTGTACAGTACCCTGAATTGTGGTGTATTAATAAACAGTGATTTGTTCTTGTAGTTCTATTTTGTATTCAAAATCCAGTAATCCGACACTCGCCGGTCTGATGTATCTTGGATTTCAGAGATTCTATTTAAATGTTTTTCATCAAAGCAAAATTTGAAATTGGGGCTGCCACGAGGTGATATTGGTGATACTGGTGATACTGTTACCAGCGAAATAACAATCGGCGATTTTTTGTTAGAGAATAAATACTTATATCGGACGTCAATGGAGTTAAAACTAATTTTTCCAAGGAAATGAACGATTCGAATGATGAACAAAACGTGAAGATTCGAGTTTTCGGGATTCGAGGATTTGAGGATTCGAGGATTTGATGATTCGATGAATCGAATGTCCCATCTCTAGTTGAAAGTGTTTTTTCTTATAATCCGATTCGGTTTTATTTTTGTTTAATTTAAATTGCACGTGTGTTTGAAGTGAGACGCAGCCAATTTCCTAGAAGGCACGGATAGAAAAAAGTAGGAATTTGTGCGCATGCAACGGCAACGGCAACGCGATGCAATCCAATCAATACGCGCGTAAGAAGTTGAATGGAATTGGGAATGTTGACATTCTGCTCGTGTTCACCCGTGCATATCCCGGAACCAATCGCAATTCTCTGCTCAATTCCGACGTGTGTCCAGTCATTTGTCATCGACTAGAGAATGACGTATCGAGTTCAAGACCAAACGGACAGCTTGTCAATACATCACGAAAAGAGCCTTGTCGCGGTCGTTTGACTCTGACCACTATTTACACACTTTAGATTATCTTTTGACACCACCCAGCCGGCCCTTACCCAAAATTTATTTCGTCCGAAATACCTTTATCATTTTCTTCTCGGAAACAAGTGGATTTTTCGGCGTAGCGCCTTGATGAATTAGTCCATTTTTCGCCGGCCTCGACGTGTCCGACTTGAGCTATGCGAAGGACGTTTGGACCATAAAAGGGTTACTATAGTGAGAACAAGTTATGAGCCAACAAGGAAGCATCAAAGATAAGGGGACGGGTTTTTAAAATGAAAGTTGTTCGATCGCGTGCCGTGAGTCCCTAATCCTGAAGGCAACGCAGACACGACCCATTCTGTCCGGCTTAGACGTGCAGTACCCGAGCTGCGCTCTCCATCACAAAGTGGCATGGACACATCGACTTGCTTTCCTATCTGACGTTTGGAATAGAAAAAGATTTCCATCTTCGCCACTTGGAGGTGGATGACCGGCCTGACTTTGTTGGAAAGAGGGATGAATGTGTGTGGATTGTGGTTTCTCTTTTTTTTTTTTTTTTTTTTTTTTTTTAGATTTGTGATTATGAGGGAAAAGTTCGTTTAGGTGGATGAGTTGGATGTTTGCCAGTGGTAGGGGTCGTTTTAGGAGTTGTTGTTGAATTATTGGTGGTTTGGAATAAATCCGAGCTGGAATGAGTAAGAAGGTGCGTTCTGGTTTCGCTCGGATTTGGCACAAAGTGGCAAATGTAATTGATTTGAGGTGGGATTTTGAGTTGAATACTTAGAAGGTAATTTAATCAGTTACTGCGAATGTATTTACACGTATTTAAAGCACAAGTTTCTACCGATTGTATAAATAAAGCAATGGAGAGTTTGCGGACAAGACTTTTTTCTTGCTGAAGAGTTGGTTCTTATGCCTAATGGTGTTATGACGTATAATGGTGACAGATTAATTTGCGGCTGGTTTCACTTGTAATTTTGTGTTATATTTTTATATAGCTTGTTACTGCAATGTGTTACAGTCAGAACAAATTTCAGATGAGCTCTATTAACAGGACGATTCTTAGCGATAGAGGATTTGAAGCCGAGGGGGTAGCCAATCGCAAAAATTGCGTATGAGATTTTGAAATTGAGGAATAAATCTTGAAGATTTTAGGATTCCAGAATAATCTTTTAGGATTTCAGAATAATTTTTTAGGATTTTAGAATGATTTTTTAGGATTTTAGGAGGATTTATCAGGATTTATCAGGATTTCTTAAAGATTTTGATCGATTTTATGGATTTTTAGGATTTCAAGATTTTTAGGATTTCTGCGATTTCCAAGGTTTCTAGTATTCCGGGATTTCTTAGATTTTAGAGATTTTGTAAAGATTTCAGAGATTTGCTGTGTATTTAAAGTTTTCAGGTGGATTTCTTTATAGATTTTGCTTAATTTTGCTATAAATTTTGCGACAAATAGAAGATTTCATAGATTTCTAGGATTTCCAGAGGATTTTTAGGCTTTCTAAAGGATTTCTACGATTTCCAAGATATCCAGGATTTCTTGGATTTCTAGGATTTTGGAATCCAAAATTTTACCTCGTACGAGATTTCCATCATTGGCTACCCCTTGCTTGAAATCTTGTTATTTAGCAGAATAGCCCACAATAGTAGGGGATTGGTTTATTGCACTGTGGTTAATCAAACCACCACAAGATTTCAATAATCATATTGTTAGAGTCGTGAGGTTAGGAAAAAAATCTGATCGGCTGTTACACAAATGCATTTTGCTTATGAAGCCATAACGTCATAACGATAGACATTTATAAAGAAAAAGTCATGTTTGCAAACTCTAATGTATGTGTGATTGCAATGTGCGATTTCTTAATTTACTCCTGTAAATGTCAATTCACTTTACCCCAATTAATCGCACGTGCAAAGGATATCCAACTCTATTGGTCCGTGTAAAAACATCACATTGTCTCTATTATTACATCTGTTTGGGTATAAGCAAGCAGTTTGTGGAGACAGTTCTGTTATTTTGACGTATATCAGCAATTTTTTTCTTTTCTCTATTTTTATCATTTTTTTTTTCTTCTTCGAGTTTGACATTTGATATTCTGGCAATTTGCATGCATCAACGAGCCTTTTACCGATCTTTCGTTGTAGGTGGTCTTTCGAGGCGGTTTGTTGTAGTCGCTGAGGCAGTTGAATATTGGGCAAAAGTAGGTTATTTTTCGCTTTTACCCCGAAAACATGCAGTTGCGTGCAAGAAAAAGAGGTTATCTACATTCAAGAGTAAAGGCAATGCTTTTTCATTGATCTTCGTCGTAAATCTTGCTTTAAGGCAGATCAGCTGTGAATAAAAAGCCTCGTGTGCCTCTTGTTGAATACTAATTTGTTCCGAGTAAAGCCAGCTTTTGCGCTGTTTGAATGAACTTGTTATTAAAATTAATGAATTTCAGTATTCAAGGAAAGCGTTTTGTACAGCTGAGTTTTATTTTTTTTATTTTTTTATTCTCGGAAACGTGTAGGTGTGTGCGTTCGTTCCACGCTGAGTAGAAATGGACGAATTAATTCGCGGGGGGGAGAAAGGGGGTGTAAATGAAAGGGAAAAAAAAAATTAGTATTCGAAGTTTTAAACGTGCAACTCGCACTAGTTTTATATCAGTCGAATGATCGATTAGAAGTGGGAGTGATATGCAAATGAAGTGCAGGTGCGCGTGCATTTTTATTCATTCTTAGCTCGGGAGTTTAAAAGTTTCGCGTGGAGATAATGCTCGGGAGAATGCAATTTAGATAGAGGAGAATATGTGAGGCTCAACACTTAAGAATTGGGGAGATTTTGATCCACTTAGAAAAAAAGAGGCAAAGCTGAGTTAGTTGCAATTAAAGCGTATCTGATGAGCGGGATTTGGTGGGCAACTGAAAAGCAGAGAAAAAGTTTTATTAGCCAAGATCTTCTTCATTAAAAGCTTGGAAAGGAGAGAGTAATTAGCTTGAATTAAACAGAAAAGGGTCATTTTTGCAGAGAAAAGGAGGAAAAACATCCCTTTTTAATGTTAACGAGCGAGAAAGTTTGTTGCAGAGTAAAACTAAGTAAACAGCGTTTCTGGAGCCAAATATTCCTTCAACCCGATTGTTCAAATTGTCACACAACAAACGGAATGATTTTGCCTGTGTATCTTTCCGTGCGCGCAAATTGTTAGGTACACACCAAAGCCTGACATTGGGTACCCATACCCATGGGTAATACGTGGGCATGGGTGCTCAATTGGATCTTATGGGTGAGTGTGGTTGGGTAAAACATTTTCTCTCATATGTTTATTGTTTATCTCTATCCAACAATTGTTCGATTATTGAAAAAAGTGAAGTCTGAGAACAACTTCTCCGACGCCGGCAACGCTGACGAAGAAGCGAAACTGCACGAAGCCCAGCATCGTCAACGATCTGATGTTTATGCGTTCCAATCTCGATATTTGCCAATAAAATGCGATTTCATGTGATTTATAATGTGTATGGGTAATTGGGTATGGGTGGTCTGGCGACAGAACTTCCGGGCCATGGGTGGCCGTGGGTAGGCAGACTCTGGCGTTCGTCAGCGGTGAGTACCCGTGGGTACTCATTGAAATGGTGTTGTCGGGTTCTGGTACACACAATCCTTGCATGGAAAATATTATGACCGGTAACAATTGAACAGAAACCTGCAATGTCTTCTAGGTACACTGAATTTTTTTGAGCACGGAAACAATTAAATTTTTCCGTGCACCATCACAGCCGGAAAGAATAAAATTCCACGTGCAAGAATGTTTCCGTGCACGCACAACAAGAATGTGTGTACCGCATCATCCAAAACTTTTCACCACACACAAAAAGTTGTCATTCCGTTCACAGAATATTGTTATGTGTATTAAGCTTTAGGAAGTGGACATATAATGGATTTACTTTAAGCTTGGAATCGAGTGAACGCCGATGAGAAAGCAGTTGATTACACCGACTGGTAACGGGGATGATGAGATTGGAACTAGATCGGGTGGAACAGTTTTCTCGTGTTGTCACAGCACAATATTGGCCCAAGTTTGATTACATTCTTCTTGGTTGGATCTCTTTGTTTGATTGGAATTTTAAAATGAGGATTTATTTATTCTTGCTTTGTGTGTCAAGTCTCGATCCGAGCGGGATTTTCCACTGAAAGAATGGCGGGAAATCGATAACCAGGATGGCAGATGCATGGGCGGCCAAGTTGGCTCTTTTGTCCACTGAGTAAATCCTTTAATAGTTCTCGGTCCAGTTTGGATTACATGCAAAGCTGCAGCTGTGATTAGGATGCCATTAACTTAACGGAATTACTTGACGCGTTCAAAAAGTTGACAGGGAACAACAGGTAAAATGAGTTTTAAATTCAAACTGAGAACTATTAATTTGGAGCTCGACATTGGCAATTCGATAAGGTTCACTGCAATCACAGCAAAAAGTACTTAGAAACCACTTGAAATACCCAGGTTGCTGGGAGTGGCGGTTTTCTCTTTACCTTTACACCGCTACCAGTCGCTGGAAATCGAAGAAGGTGCGTTAATCACTTTTGTTGCTCGCCAAAGGTCAATTGCAAAAGGTTTATTGATTTCAGTAAAATAGGGAAAAGTGCATTGGATGTAATAGGAATTGCACCATGCGTTGAAGGACTTATTTAATTACAAGGTGGAAGTGACGAAAGTTTCGTCTTGACTTCTAAACAAGACGAGCGTGTTAAGTACTGGAGGTTCCGTTCTAGTCGCTTTTTCTGAATTCTTTATTGTGTTAATTCGTGGCGCTATTGTTTGTAGCGCTTTCTTTGGTTTACTTGGGAAATCCACACAGTGGCGTAGCAATTGGGGGTGCAGTGCATGCGCCCAGAGCCAGATTAAGGCTACGGGGAGCCCGTGAATCAATAGTGGATTTATGGATTATCGCAGTTCTCAAAAAATGTTTTGCACAAGATTTTTCAAACAAAAATTTATTTAAATTTTTTTTTTTTTTTTGAATTACGTTTTTTTAAAAAATGGGCAGTGAGAAAGGTCTCAAGACAGAAATGCTCAGAAATGACATCTTCACGACATTTTTAAGAAAAATAAATGAATTTTTATGAAAATAAATTTATTTTGTGCTGAACAAATTTTATTTTTAATGCTTACCGATGAAATAATGCATTTTTATGTGAAAAAACTACATTTTTATGTAAAAAAACTACATTTTTATGTGAAAAAACTACATTTTTATGTGAAAAAACTACATTTTTATGTGAAAAAACTACATTT
>JAQFXT010001943.1:0-14413 GCA_034683725.1 Strigamia crassipes
GAGGAAAACCCACAATGCAATGGTGTAACACATGTGACTGCCTTCAGCGAATCAGAGCACAGGGCCACCTATCCATAAGAAATAACACATGGAGACGTGTCCATGTTATCCTTGGTTCATGTTTATAGTCAGAAACTACAATCCAATGAAAACCTAAAAATGGCGCCGGAGAAATAGATGACGTCACCATTCATCTCGCAGTCAATGGATGCGACATTTGAGTTAAAATTTGAATTATGCCTACGTTAATTATTGAAAATGTGCTACAAAAATTAAAGTATCAATTTCTATGTTGAAATAAAATGAATCTGACAAATCAAAAGTTTATAGTCCAAAGTACAAATATGTCTGCTGCACTCTAATGGCCGATTATTAAAATGTTGAGTAAAATTTACAAAAAAAAGAAGAAAAAAACATTGATTTTATTTATTTTTGCTTCGAAACATAAATACAAACGAAAAAAATCCAAACAAAAATTTAGTAAATGATTTCTACGTGCATAAGTCGACTGGGTTTCGAACTATTGTTCCGTCACCAGACCCAACTAAACCGTCGTAAAAACTGCGAATAACAAAAGCGAAAACATGGCCGATTTGGACCTGCTGTTACTGATCGGCGAAGACGACGCATGTCCCGAAGTTTTTTATCTGCAATTATACGATGTGGAAGAAGACGATTGGTTTCCGCACGTCACCTTAAACCGAGAGGAATTTGACGGTGCGAGCGGGTGTTTTCAACTAGGCGTTGTGGGAAGCACGCTCTACTTTAGCGGCGACACGTCTATGGAGTCCGAGGACAACAAAGTGCCTTATTTCGGCATGGATTTTAGATCGAAAGGGGTGACGAGGCTCGGACGGATAGAGAAACTCACCGAGTTCACTGGAGAAGTTACCAATTTTATTAGTGACAGCTTAATTTATTTTGTTGACCGTGAGGTGTGGTATTATGATTTGAAAAAGAAACTAGAAACAAGTTGCGGTTTTCTGGAGACTGAGGCTCGTTGTGCGTCCATTTACTGCAATGGTAAATAAAAACAAAAATCAGGGCTCGAGATGCATCGCAGCAAACCGGAACCAGGCAAAAGAGGCTAAGCATCAGGGCCCCCAACACAACAGGGGCCCCCTAGCATCAGGAAGATAAAAGTGTGTTGAGGGATCTGCTAAGAATGCTGTAAGGGGCCTTCTAGCATCAGGGCCCCCAATGCAACAGGGACCCCAGAAAAAAAAATTTGTGCAAGTTAAGTATGTTGAGGAGCCAGCTAAGGGGCCTGCTAAGTATGTTTTGAGGGGCCTTTTAGCATCAGGGCTCCCAACACCTCAAGGGGCCCCAGGAAAAAAATTTGTGCAAATTAAGTATGTTGAGAAACCCGCTAAGTATTTCTTGAAGGGCCCACTAAGTATGTTGAGGGGCCTGCTAAGTATGTTTTGAGGGGCCTCCTAGCATCAGGGCCCCAATAAGTTTAGAGCTGCCACTGAAAATATTGTTCCAGTTCATGGATACTAGGACTGCTTACCAGTAAGAATTCAATGGGCCTGTCCAGTGGCGTAGCAAAAAATCAATGGGCCTGCATGCAAGTTGGTTTGATGGGCCCTTTAGCAAAGCCATAGATAAGATTATCGGTACTTGGCATGATATATAGTTGCAATATTCATGCTGCATGAGCCTCCTTGATGGGGGATTGGTGTGGGTTTATGGGCCCATTGTTTAAGAAAACACTTTCTTCATTTGCCATGGGGGGCCCCTAGGCAGGAGCAAATCTACCATGAGGCAAATAACACCTAAGCAGAAGCCCCAGGAAAGAAATGTGTTAAAGGGCCCATCAATATGTTGTAAGACCTGTTAAGTATGTTGAGGGGCCCATTAAGTATGTCGGGGGACCTGCTAAGTAGGTTGAAGGCCCTACTATGTACGTTGAGGGGGGGGGCCTAGCCTCAGAGCCGGCCACAAGGGTGGGGGCAGCGGATGCAAGGTACTGGGTGGTACGCATGGGGCTCCGGAAAAGTAAAACGAAAAAAATGAAATCACTCAATAATTCTAGAAGTAGGAGCCCCACAATTCTTTTTGCACCCGGGCCCCGTCTCGGAGAAGGCTGGCCCCTGCCTAGCCTCGGGGCCCCAATAAGTCAAAATTGTCACTGTTCCTAGGCTTCTGGGCCCGTAAAAACCGCATGCACTGCTGCTTAGCCATTTTTTGCTGTGATTATTGCTGTATTATGCTAATTAGCAACTTCCGGTTTGTGAAATTGTCGATTTCGAGTCGTGCAAGAAATATTAATAGTTTAATGAATACTTAGAGAGATATTTTTGTAGGAATCCTTTACTGCATTTCGAGGGAATCTTGTCACTCGTTCAACGTCGCCACCAAGGAGATCAAGACACTCAAGAAACACAAATTTAACTGCAACGCTGCAGTTACGGCTATGAACGGCAAAGTGTACGCAGTTCAGGACCACGGACTGAACTACCTGGCGATCTACACTCCCGAAGCCGACAAATGGATCACGTTGCAAACAAGGGGCCCCAAAGAGATCAAAAAAGGGAAGTTGATCGTGTGCAATGGCCGCTTGTTGTGCGTAGACACACGATGCTACGTTTTCGAGTACTTATTCGACGAAAAGAAGTGGGAGTTGAAAAGCAGGGATCGTTCCGGTGCAATTACAAGTAATAAGACGGTGTTTACCGTCAAGAAAGCGCTCACTCGGAATTGGAAATAAATACCAGCGGTAAATAAAGCGACGACGCCATTTTGAACACTGCCATGCGGCGATTTGCGGCATTAGGCGCGGCGGCCATTACGAAGCGTGTAATGGAAGTATTTCTGGTTTGTTTTGCAAAACGTTTTTATTTTTAATTTTTCGGTACAACTTCCCATAAATTTGAAAGAGAAAAGCCGCCTTTTGGTTTTTCGATGGCCAAACCTAGTTTTTCGGAGTAAATGGCTTCTCGGTCTTTTTGGTGGTACCCGTCTGCAAAATATGCCTAAAAATGTAAAATTATTTATTTAATTTTAATTTATTTAATTTATTTAATTTATTTAATTTATTTAATTTTAATTTATTTAATTTATTTAATTTATTTAATTTATTTAATTTATTTAATTTTAATTTTAATTTTAATTTTAATTTTTTTTTGGATTTAAACTAGCCAATTACAGCGTAGGCATCAGATTTCGAGTCCGTAGCCTCGATTTCGACATCGTCTTCGACCGGATCGAGTACAAGCCGTTTTTCTGTCTCCACCTGCAGTTTGGAATGAAATTTTGAATTGTTTTTGTTTGTTTTGTGTGTAAAATTGATTTTGTAAACCTTCGTATCGATGTATTCGACACCGAAGTTCAGATTGTTGCTGTATACTGTGAATGAACTCGCAATTTCTTTGTAAACGTCTTGGAGTTTGTCTTGCGGGTCGATTCTGAAGCCTAAAACGTAACCGCCACTCTTGAAGCGGGAAATTTGAAATTTGAATTAGAAATTGGGTTTTGTTTGGATTTTTTTTTTTTTTTTGTAAAATTTTGTCGAATTTCATCAAAATTTTGAATAATTTTGTCCAATTTCATCAAAACTTTAGACAAATTTTGTTGCCACGTGGTGCTGGATGCAACACACACTGGAAGTAACAAAGAACACACAAAGATGCACTATTTAAATAAAGTATAACTCTTTATTCAATGGTGGTGTCTAGAGGCCAGTGCACCTAAGTGTGGTCTCCTGTTGCAAAAAGTTCCTCAACTCCTTCCTAGTATTCTTGATCGCTGGTCACGTCGCCGTGAGCCACGTGGCCAGCGAGAACTTGATCGGATTTTTTTTTGCACACATGGCGCAATCGGATTGGACGCTCAGGTCCATGCGGCCCGCAGAACGGGCACGCATAACCAGAATCCGCCGTGCATTGACTGGGTCGCCAAAAAACATGGGAGACAGACCGGAGATCTGTCGCGTGCCGTGTCCCAACAACAACTGCCTATTGGGCACCATGGCAGCCCCGTGCACGCAACTTTCGGTCTGGCCGGGCTCCTATTGGTTGCAATGGGTCGCAGCTCCACCTATTGCTAAGGAGCTGCGACGGGGGCTGCGAATGTTGACCAGTGGCCGCCCGCGGTCACATCTTCCCCCGGAAGAGGCAGGGCACCGGGCACAACAATTTGCGAGGCGCGCGCACACAGGTGAGTGATCATCCCACTCTTTTCATGAACTTGCTTTATTTTTTTTTATTTTTTTTTTTTTTAGATTTTTTGCCGGACCACGCGTTAGCCATTTCGGACTAGAGAGGCCAGCAGCAAGAAACCAGGACTGAGGAGGAACTACACTTACTGCAGAAGATATCAACACTTTTGGAGCCATGGACACCCTAGAAGAAATTGTACATTTATATAAACATTAAAACACTGTAATATTTTTAACACTTGTATTTTCAGCCAAAATAAATCGAAAATGAACTTTGAATTTTAAACTAATCATATCATGGAATTCTTATTTAACAGTTGTACACTT
The DNA here is from genome assembly GCA_034683725.1 of Strigamia crassipes. Taxonomy (NCBI): domain Eukaryota; kingdom Metazoa; phylum Arthropoda; class Chilopoda; order Geophilomorpha; family Linotaeniidae; genus Strigamia; species Strigamia crassipes. The sequence continues at coordinate 4,490 of JAQFXT010001943.1, forward strand.
AAATTAAAACTTAACTATTTGTTGCAGAAAACCAATGGGTTTTAATAAAAAAAAAACTGCATTGTTTTCACCGGCGCGGTTTTACAAATTTTTTCCCGGCGTTAGAGGCATCTTCGTCGACACAGATTTCCTGCTTTGTCGCATCTGTCTCTCTCCCCTAATCTGTGGACATGTTTGTGGTATCGAAGATGTCCAATTAAGGAGTCAGTCTTTCTCCTGGACTTTTGGTGACGTCATTTTAAAAAAAACGAAGAAATTCGACTAAATTTCGATCAAAATTCAACTGAAATTTAACTGAAATTCGACTAAAAAATGAAAAAAGAATCAACTAAAATTCTCATTATTAGTCATGAATTTTAAAACAAGTTGTGAACTTTTTCACCCGATAGTCTTTTGACTTAAGGATTCTTTCTATTCCTAACGCGCAATCGTGCTGTACCAGTTGAGAACCCCGTAGTTCTACGTGTGACTCGACGAAGCGAAGTCGCATTTTGTTTGTCTGCTTTTGATTTCATTCATCGTGGGCCCGATTGATTCGATCAGAAATCAATTATGGATTTGAATGCTAGCTTATATTGGTTAGAATTTAGCTGCAAGTATAATTTTTGAGAATTTGAGATTTTTTTTCGTTGTATTGTAAGACCGCATTCTATGAGTGAGGCATTTACACTGTCTTGTAAGACCACATTCCCCCAAGAATGCGGCATTTGCAATTGTATTGTAAGCCCTCATTCCTCACATAATGCGGCATTTAAATTTTTGTATTGTAAGACCTCATTCATAACATAATGCGGCATTTAAATCTTTTTATTGCAACACCATATTTTCACTTGAAAGCAGCTTTTACATTTTTTTGAACATTTCTGTATCATTTGTATCTAATTGCTTCATGCATGCACGCAAAGTACATTTATTGTTTTATTTGAATATGAAAATTGCACTCAGTGGAGGTTTTTCAGAAATTGATACATTTGTCAAGTATTTCACACCCACAAGTCATCTTCCGGTGTAATTTCTGTTACGTCATCTTGTGGTGCAGGTGCCGTTAGATGTTGAAACACTTCTGGCACGTTGGGGCTGTACGGAAGTGTGTATGGTCCTGTACATGTTGTGAAGAGTGTTTGTTCTAGGCATGCTGTATGTCATGAGTCCGGTTTTTTCGAATCTGGGTGGTTGTTTCACGGGAATTTTGGTTGTTTGGTAATTGCATCATTTGCATAATGGTAATTAGTTGTGCCATTTGTTCCCTGTTTGTAATTCGCTATTTCATTTAGAGTTTTGACGTAATTTTCTCTATTTTGATGCTATCTTCGAGGCGATCGGCATCGATTTAGCAAGTGTTTCATTGAATTTTTTATTAGTTAGGAATTTTAATGTTTTTTTTTTATTTTTTATCATCTCTTCCTGAATTTGCAGCAATCTGTATTGTGTATGTTTTTTGTCATACAGGCAAGGGAAAACTCTTATTTCATCCAAACTGCTGCATCTAGCTAGAGCGGTTCTCTTCTGGGCTTTGACCCGATAACATGGTTTTGGATGTGGCTAGTACAGCCGGCTCGCTAAGAGTCTGGCTTAAGACCGCATGCCTATTTGACTTAAATTAAGATAGAATCTAAGTTGTCTTGCCATATGAAGTGATATCCGTTGCTATACACAAACTTCCTACAGCTGTCCTCATAAATAAATGACATGACGCGTCTGGGGGGCGAAACATAATGACAAAATTATCAATTTTTTTTTTTTTTTTTTTTCATTAAAAAAAAGAAATAAAACCCAAAAAGCGTTGCAAATCCACGTCCATTTTCGGTTTTCCGCCGATTTGCGACACAATTCAACTCGTTTCGTGACACCCAACTTTTGCTTTTCCTTGACTCTATAATGACGGTAGTTCAGAGGGTCCAACCTACTGATTCAACCTAATCGGTTCGTTTCAGACGTTTGGAATGTGAATAATCAAACTTGCATCACGCATTGTTTAAAAAAATAAAAGAAAATGAATAAAAATTTATAAAAATACAAAAAATTAAAATAAAGAATTAAAAGAATATATATTCTTATCAATTTAATTTTTTTTTAGCATTCTTCAACTCGATAAGGAACGAGCGCTATAGACGATTCTTGTCGTCCAAGACTTTCGATTATGTGATCGAGGTACCACACGTCTTCTAGGTCGGTTTTCAACTTCCGGGTGTCTTTGCTCACTTTCAACAGTTGTATTTGTAAATCTTGGTAATCTTTACTCAAATTAACGGCGCTCGAAATTAATTCGCGATTTCGGTTTCGGACTTCCAATAAACGCTTTAAAAAATGCAAACAAAATGGTAGATTTCATCGATTTTACAAAAAAAAAAAGGAAATTCCGTCAACCTGGAAAACTCGTCTGAGCGAAAATCGACATCGTCTCTCCGTCAATTCGGTTAGATGTTTGACGTAGACGTCTTCGTGGACGAAGTCGTCAGGTTCGATTTCGGCCAGGAGACGATGGCGATGCCCGGGACTCCATGAATCAGCATTAAAGAATTTCTTTCTTGATTTCAAATCGTTTCCTCCGCTCATGATTGAATCTCTAGTAATTAATCAGTCAAAACATCTATATATTTATAATTAAAACTAATTTTCCATTTTTTTTGTTTTACTTGTTGTGGTGACAACAAACAATCAACGTTACCTCGTGCAAAAATCAAATAACTTGAACTAAACACTAAACACCGCATGATACCTTTAATAACTTGCCATGACAGTTGCTGCATTTTTGTTTTTAATAGGAAAATAATTAAACAGAACTGTGACCATCTAGTGGACGGCAATGACTGCCCCACCCCTCTAGATCAATGAGAAAAGAGTGTGAGTGTTCGGCTACTCTACCATGTGGTCAAGGCAAGAGGATGGCCAGGTGTCGCTGGTCGCAACACACACGATAAATACAAATAACCACCCAAAGATGCACTATATAATGTTGTGAGTGGTCAAAGGGACGGCTACGTGGTGCTGGACGCAACACACACTAGGTGCGTACAATTTCGAAATCCTAAGTACCTTATCTTCCTTATCTTTCTTATGCAAACCGGAAGTGATGTAAAAAATGTAATATCTTCCAAAAGGAAAGTGCCAAAAGGAACTTATGCATAAGGTACCAATTGGGTCACTTATCTTCCTTTTGGATTTTCCTTTTGGGTTAATAACACGATCTGCACTTGCGCACTAGTTACTACAAATCTCAACACGTTCGTTTTTGCCATACCGTAAAACGAGGCCGTTTTTGCCGTAAAAACGTTCGTTTTTGCCGTACCGTAAAACAAGGCCGTTTTTCCCGTACCGTAAAACGAGGCCGTTTTTGCCGTATTGTAAAACGAGGCCGTTTTTGCCGTAAAAACGTTCGTTTTTGCCATAAAAAGGCCGTTTTTGCCGTACCGTAAAACAATTCAAAAGGAGAAATTATTAGTGCGTTCATTCAAAAGTACTTATGCAGAAGGAAGATAAGTAACATAAGTAACAAAAGATACTTATGGATTTCAAATTGAACGCACCTACTATAAATTACAAAGAACACACAAAGCCGCACTATTTAAATGAATTAGCTTTATTTAATGGTGGTGTCTAGGGGCCAGTGCACCTAATTGTGGTCTCCTATTGCAAGAAGTTCCTCAACTCCTTCTCAGTATTCCTGACCGCTAGTCACGCCGTCGTGGACCACATGGCCAGCAAGTTCCTGGTTGGATTTCTACCGCGCCATTCATTATTCACGCATGACGTAAACGGAGCGAAAGCTCAGGTCCCTGCAACCCGCAGAGCGGACACGAATGGCCAGAAATCGCCGTGCATCTTTTGGGTTGCCCAAGGGCTCCCGTGTCCCTATTGGTCAGCAATGGGTCGCAGCTCCACGAATGTCGACCCGTGATCGCTGGGCAGTCACAATGTAAGTAAACTTTATTAAGGTGGGTTGTCTAGGGGCCATTGGCGGGAATAAAGATATCAATGTGTTTATTTATATGTAGTTGCCTACAGCGTATATAGTAAACTAGCCAAGCCCTAAGGCTGGCACAGATGAGCTAAGGTCTTACCCTAGTTCCAAGTAAGGGTGGGATGGATTCACCCAGCCTACACTCTTACGGTGATTGGTCTCATAATAATACCTTACCTCATCGAGTTGGCTAGACAAGCCAACAATAACAAAGTAGGGTATATAAGCTCTTACAAAGCTTGAATCAAGGTTTTTGAACTTTGACTTTTATATGCCTATTTGGAAACTGTTTTTCATTGCATGTGTGGTCAAATCAATTGCCCACACTGAGTTTTGCTGGTTGCCTTGCATTACAATCCAAGTAGATTGTTTTGGTTTCCACCACTGGGTCGAAAGGATAGTTCCATGCCCTAGTTCAATCTAGCATGGAACAGGAGGCAATGGAGGTGAGATGTTTTATTTGGTCTAAACAAAGCTTTCACTCTCCTAAGAGCTTTGTTTACTTTCCCTCTAAAACGTACTTCACCCTTATGTTTGGAAAATGAACAGCATCCTAGATCAATGGGCATTTTCCTCTTCTCACACTATTTATGGCAGTTTGCCCAACAACTTTGGAAAATGAACAGTATCTTAAATCAATGGTCATGGAAAATGAACAGTATTTTGGATCAATGGTCATTTTTCCTGTCTTATACCAAGCTAGGGTTTTCCAACCCACCACTCTTCCTCTAATCATTAAGTTTCAGACAGCTAAGGGGGTCTGAAGCCACATTGACCAGATTTGTGACGGAACTTGGACTCCAGCGACATCAAACCGAACCGAAACTGCAACCAATTGGAAAACAGAAGATAATTTGCAAGCATGCGTAACGATAAGTCACCCCTTATGTTATCTTTTGTTATTTGGCCTGCCCTCACTGTTAGAGTGAGATTGCAAACCAGTATTGTCAGCGTAACAATGCATTTGCAGATGAATAAGTTAAGAAATATATTGTAATGCGCTACTAAACATTTCATATTTAGTATCACTGTTTAATTTAAGTTTGAGCAATAATTAGACTACACTAATAAATTGTTATAATGATTTGATAAAATAACCGTATTTGGGTTGTACTATCTTTTCAATACGAAGCCAAATCCTTTTATTTATAAATACCTTAGTGTTGCAAAGTTAGATAATTGGTAGGCCTTAGGGGAACTGAAAGCCAGCTCCCCCTACGTGACGGACACCTCTGCTTTGGCCTGAGCCATTGCAGCTGTTTTATGGTAGGCATTCACCATAGAAGTGTATCATATCAGAGTAAGAAACTCTTGACATACACTCAATTGTTTATTATTGTTTATATAATTTTATACTGTCACACCTGGTCTGTGCAGTGGTTGGTTTATATGTCGCCTCGATAACCCTCGTTGCCTGGCCGGTCGCAGGTTTCTGCTTCTTTGGCTATGAGAGGTGCATAGAAACCAACCATTCCAATAAAGCGGTGTAGCTGCTTTATACTGGAAGATGGTGGATACGCAACTATTGCTTCAACTTTGTCTCCATTAGGGCTATAAGGACCCTCTGTTAATGTGAAACCAAGGAAGTCTAAAGTGCGCGCACACGAGAAAGACTTTGTGGGGCTCGCTGTCAGATTGAGTCATTCTAATCTGAGCAAGACATCAGCCACGTGTTTCAAGTGTTTTTCAAATGTGTTGCTAAATATAATGTCATCAAGATATGCCAATGCCCATTTATATTTAGCGCCAGATAGCACTTCATTCATCATCCTTTGGAATGCACTAGGTGCATTACACAAACCAAAAGGCATTCTTGTATATTGGAATGTTCCATCCGGAGTGGCAAAGGCTGTTTTTGTTTTATCACTAGGTTTCAATTTTATCTAATGATAGCCCATAGTGAGATCTAGGGTGGAAAAATGTTTTTTCCCAGCCAGTATTATCTGGATTGATGCCATTTGATAAACATCTTTCATCATGACTGACTTTAGCCATCTGAAATCAATAAAAGTCGGTGGTTGCCGTCCTTTTTATCGACAATGACTATTGGGTTCTTGTAGCTGCCTTCGCAGCGTTCCACCCAACCATCTTTCAGCAATTCTTCAACCAGTTTTTTAAAGAGTTTTTACAAAATAAGTGTATATAATATGATTTTATTTTAATATAATACAATATTTACATTAATAAAATAAAATACATAAATTAAAATTAGAATTGAACTAATGTTTTAATGCATTATTGAGATTTTGGTGCATTTGTAAGATCAAATTACCACGCAAATCACTGTTTACCTTGCGCAATTTTGATCGCGCAATTCGAACGAAACTTTTAATTCCTTCATTCTCAGAATCAAACTGTTTCTCAGATTCATGGGTCTTCTTATGCAAATAATCATGTAGTGCAGTTTCGTCTACTTTTTGTTTTTCAGCTCTCTTCTGTTGCTGATGGGGCGAGGAAATGTTCTCTGGAGTCAAACCTGTTTTCAGTACAGCCGAAACCGACTCCTCTGATTCATTACTGATTGAAATGTTATCCTCAGTACTAAAAAGAAAATAGATTAAATTAAGCAATCCAAAATGAATGTTAGTCTAACTTACTTGTGGTTAATAAGCTGTGCATTTTCTATCAGCATAGCATGCATGGTTTCATAAAATGGTCAAGTCTCAATAAATGCTCCAGCAGCAATGGCGGCAGAGCCTGTTGGTGTGTCACGACATTTCCTCTTTTTAGAGAAAGTGCCCCGTAATCCTTTCCATTTTACGAGGATATTATTAACTGTAAAAAAAAAGTTGCTTAAAATAAATGTCTGAACACGCCTAATATGCTGAAAAAACTTTAGAAAGTTTTTTTAAAAAAATCAACGAAACAGTGCCTGAAATGAGCAAAATTGATGTCGTCGCGATCGCCTCGAAGACGGCATCGAAATTGAGAAAATTACGTCGAAATGGACGTTTCGTGTTTTGACGCAGTTTTTTCAATTTTGATGCCGTCTTCGAGGCGATCGCGACGGCATCGATTTGGCTCATTTCGGGCATCGAGTTTTCACGTAATTTTTTCTATTTTGATTTTTCCTTCCTTATTTTAAGGCCGGCAGTTCAAACGGTTGCCTTTCTACGATGTTCTCGGGGTACTATTGAAACCCGCCACTTTAGTTCCGTTATTGTATCGCGATTCCAGGAAAACAATTTCATGTTTCATTTGATGCCTCGGCAAGCTAGTGACATTAAGTTATTTCGGTTAGAACGAGGATATTTTGGTTTTTTTTACTGAAATTAATTTTGTTTTTTTGGGAGTAGAGATATGAGACTGACTGCTAAGTTGGAATATGTTGTGCAGGTTCAATTGAGGTGGATTTTTTGGAATATTTGATGGTTTTTTTTGTTTATTTTTGTTTGATTTTTTAGGTTTTGTTTACTTGAAACGAGCTGCGAACGAGACGATAATTTCCCGCCATGGATTAAGATTAAGGTGAACGGTAAAGTGACCTAATTGCCGGTGAGTTAAGTGCGTGGTTTGGTGGATTTTTGTTGATTTTGTTGTTGTGACGATGTCGACGTTCGAACGAGCTGGGCGCTGGATGCCTGCTACCAATCGACGACGCTTCTCTTCTTCCGGGCGGCGCATGTCCACATCTTCTTTCTCTCTGCCGGCGGAGAGTTCTTTGGTCCAACTCAGCCTGTTGTTGGGCACAAAGTTCCTTCAATTTTAGGATTCTTATACGCTCCTCGTGTTCTTGGTGGCTCTCTCTTCGGCTCCTAAAGATCCGTCTCCTCTGAGCCTCGGCATCCACGATTGGGAGAGCAGCGGCAGCTCCTTCTGGCTGTATGATTGTGGCCAGGGCGTCTGCTACTTGGGCGGCCAAAATATGCACAATTCGCACCCCTGCAGCTGTAGTGGTAACAGTTACACCGGAGCTTTCTATAGCCGACATAAGTATTATATCCGAGGTGGCGCTGGTTGTGGGCGGCCGGAGTTCGGCAGGTAACACCTCCGGATGCTGCTTTAGCCACTCCACCTGAGCTATGCATTGCTCGGACACCACAAATGATGATCATGGATACTGCTGTTGCAGTTCCCGTGCCGGCCGAGCATTACTTTGGGACTCTGCATTGCTTTCTGTCGAGGTGGATTGTTCATGCCCTCTGGATGATGAGCGTTTGGTCGATTTTTGACTTGGTTGGTCTTTGTTCTTTCCAATTTTTGTTTGTGGGTCCTTTTCTTAGATTCCAAATCTCTCTTTATACAGTTTCACTTTTGTACTATGTATGTTTTTTGTCATACAGGCAAGGAAAAACTTTTATTTTTTTTAACAGTTTTTCAACTGCTGCATCTAACCATTTTTTAGCCATTTTTTTGTGGTAATCACTATATGTCTGTGATTTTGTCCGATTGGTCGCAACCGGACTGCAGCTCCACCTGTGGCTAGGGAGCTGCGACAGGGGCCGCGAATGTGGGGTCGTGATTGCCTATGCGGTCACAATTTAATATCTGTTAAAACGCTAACAGAATTTTCAGGAGAGTCATTAGATCAAATAGCATTTAGACAGTCCAAGCAGTTAATATTTATCAATTTTTGGACTATAATTCCTCTAAGAATATACTATCTTTTGCTTCAACTAAAATGTTACAGTAATCATGATCATGGTCATTAGCCTAATAACAGATCAGGATTTAAAAGTGCATATTCAATTTGCTTATGTACATTTTGGATATCTTCTCTTCTTTCCACTGTTTTTCTGCATGACTGTTATCTCATTTGAAAGAGTAATTCTAGTTGTTTAAACTGTACTGATGCTCTCTTAGGTGGCTTTATGAGTGATGATACTGACATCAGGCGAAATAAGTACATAAATTGAAGTGGTGTGGGATGGGTATCTGTACCACTTCCTTGCCAAATAAGACCCAAAAAAAATAAAAACGAAAAACTTTATAATAAGTTAAGTAAGTTATTTAAGGGTTCTAGGGTTCTAGCAAAGGATGAACAAACCTAGAGGCAATCACTAAGATGGTAATATCACAATCCAAATAACATAGATTATGGTAATTTATCATCTCACTGAAATATTTTCAAAAAAGTGATAATTTCTTAATTGTGTTACAATAAAAAATAATTACCTCTAAGAATTTTGGTTGAAACGAGCAGTTAAAACATACTTAAATTTATATTCTAAAATCAAAACTTTAGTCAAATTTAAGACAGTTTAATGTCAATTGCAAAGTTTCAGCAGTTTGTGAGCTCAGGATTTTTTGGCTTCCTGTTTTTCCAAATGACTTATTTAAAAATTTTAATTGACATGTAAAGTTACCGCCGAATAAAGTTTAAAATATCATCCAAAACGTTTTCAACCTTCCGGTCTTCATCAGTGGATGAACTATGAAGACCTTATTCTGTTTGTAGACATAAATATACACTGTATCCCTAATGTCTACCAATCGTTATTTTGGCAAAATACGCATATTATGCGTATGCTCATCATTTCCAAAAACGATCCTGTAACGTTTTCCGGACATTTCCGGTTACTCCCAAATACGTTTTTTTAAAAGATATAAAAAATCATTAAAAAATCATTAAAAGATATCAAAAATCATTTAAAAATCATTAAAATATTATTAAAAGATATCAAAAATCATTAAAAAATGATTAAAAGATATCAAAAATCATTAAAATATTATTAAAAGATATCAAAAATCATTAAAAAATTATTAAAAGATATAAAAAATCATTAAAAAATCATTAAAAGATATGTCACGGTTCAGCCTTTTCACAATGTTTGCTAAAGGTGTTGGTGTGCATAAAGGGGTGCAGGCTCGTCAGCGCTCTACTAGAGAGACCTCGGACGCGGGCTGAAGTCGTCATGTCCAATATATTATTATTTGTACTGGATGTGGGCCATAACCTATTCCGCGCGTCCCTTTACCGCGCGTCCCTTTCCCGCCCCGTCCCGATTCCGCAGTCCCTTTTA